>VDFB02061926.1:0-170704 GCA_007258455.2 Sequoia sempervirens | reverse complement strand
GACAGAGGCGTGAACCTTTGTACAACCTTGATTTATCTGAGTTCGGTGAACCCTATCAGAGAAGATCGAACAAGAAGATAAAGAAACAAGTGCATATCGAGAAAACTCCAGAATCAGAGATTGTTATGGAAGTTGCTGTTCCTCCAGAGGGTAAGAGCTTAGATGAAGTCGAAGTTGGTGACTTTACATTCACTAAGGCAAATCTTGGCAGGACCACTAGAGAGACAGATGTAACTCTTCTTAAGATCGTCACTAATAATCTTGAAGAGCGCATCACGAAGGATGGAGAAGATAAGGCCTTACTCAAGGCTGAAAATAGTCAACTTCGTCAGTACATTTCTGATCTTGTTCATGGAAATCCGAATAGAGCACCTGTTCTTCCTCAGAGTACACCTGCAGAACAACGAAAACTAGATCAGTTAGTTAGTCATGGCAGACTTTTGGACAACTGGATTGATAGTTTAGTTGCTGCTGGTCGGTGTCTTCTTGCAGATATGTATCAGTTGAGAAGTGATGCACATAAGCTTCGTCAGGGTGTTCAGTCACTTGAGATTGCAGTTGCAGAGAGTTTGGCAAAGGATCGTGTTCTTGTATCTCAGTTGTCAGTTGCATACGATGCCTTGGAGATGGTCGAAGATCAAGATAAAGTTTTCACTTGGAGAGAGCAGCACCTTCTCAGAACGGAAATATGTGAAAAGATTTCTTCCAAATTGTTTTCACTCAAGGATGATGTAGTTGGAGTGCTCGCACTTGTCAGCGGTTTCGTTGTTCAAATTCCGTGTCATTATCTTCTCGAAGATGGCACGTATGTTGAGTTGGACAAAGTACAAGCAGAGTTCGAAAAGATGATTCATGACAGCCTTGAAGGTGAACCTATGGCGCCTAAATTAGAGAACATTTCAGTGATTGCAGCCAGTTTCAGAAAGGCGACTGAAGATTGTAAAGATGGCATGCACACAATTACAGAAAGTGGCAGAGAACTAAAGAAACAGACTGTTATTTTTAGCAGCATCAAAGTGCCAGATGACAGAGAGATCGATGAGTTCTTGGTCGGTAAGTTAGGACCGAGTTGACATGGAGTGATCCGGCTGGAACCTGCAGTTAGTTTCGAGGGTTGAGTCATGAGCAGCAGTTAACTCGACTTTCAGTCTTGAGTTCACTTGCTGACTTAACACATGCTTATCTCATTCTTGGAATTATCAACACAGGAGTTAGGGTTAGGGTTTCCAGTTAACTGAAGGTAGTGGCCAGTTAACTTTGCTTTAAATAAGGACGTGCATGCTTGCACATGGTCCATTTAGGTTAGATGTCTCAGCTTAACTGATGGTAGCTTTCCAGTTAACTGTATAGTTTACTTCATTAGGGTTTGGCGATATAATCTTGCATGCATTTGCGAGACTGTAGTGAACTCAAGGTGATTTTAGGGTTACCTACACCTTGATGTATATAAATAAGAGCTTTTGCTCATTTGTAATTAACTTTTGCTTGAGAGAGAAATATATGCTGCGCCTACCTTGCCCTCAATATCGCTCTTTTGGTATTTGTTCATGTGTCTTCGCTATTGCAATTAATTGTTATGCCACATAGGGTTTCAAGAGATTGTAATGGTGGATTCTTCCATAGTTTAGATAAATCTGTCTTGTGAATCTTTTATCGTTATGATTAAGCGTTATGCCACATAGGGTTTCGTAAGATTGTGATGATAAAAGCGTTTTGTGAAGTCTTTACTATGCTGATCAAGTGTTATGCCACATAGGGTTTCATAAGATTGTCATGGTAAATCTTCTCATAGTTTAGATAAATCTGTTTTGTGAATCTTTTGTCATTACGATCAAGTGTTATGCCACACAGGGTTTCATAAAGATCTTGATGATAAAAGCCGTTTAGTAAGTCTTTACTGTTATGATCAAGTGTTATGCCACATAGGGTTTCATAAGATTGTCATGGTAAATTCTTAAATCTGTTTTGTGCCCAATAAGCTGGTTTAGATTGAGATGATAGTTGCGCCACCTTGCCTTCAAGTAGAGAATCTAAACACATTTATCGTCAGTTAGTCATAACCTTGCTCCGTTTCCTCATGCTCTGATTTTCTTGAGGAGATTGGATAGATTAGTTTAGTTGTAGTTGGTAGATCTGCAAAACCAGAGAAAACTCAGCTGCAACGTATAAGTTCTTTCAAGAAAGTCTTGTGCCTCTACAGCTGAAACAAAAAGACAGGATTTAGTTTAGTTTATTTCCTTGCAAATACTTTGTCAAGCACAACGAGGGAGCTTCCCCTCCTAATTTGAAGAGCACTCATTGCGTAGTGTGCATAGGCTGTGCGTATCAACTCTTACTCCAGAGGTGCTAGTTCTTACACCAACACGTTATCTTCTTTATTAGCTTTAGATTAGGGACTGATTGGCATCACTTCTGGAACACAGTGAGGAGATATGCTGAGGGTTATTCTTAGGGGTTGAGTAGATTATATTTCCTATTTCCCATGATTGTGTTAGGCAGTGGGATTGCAAATGTGGACCTCAGTGAGGCACCTTGGTAGGAGATTTACATGATATAGACTTTAGTGCTCGCAGGTATTTGAGTTTAGGTTTTGATGGTGACTATAGTTTTGGTCATCGAAGAGGAGAGTGCAAACTGTATCAGGGATTAATAGTTTTAATCAAAGTGGCATAGTGACAACATGGTGGATTTTTTCAGAGATTGATTTGGGACCTTGGGATCACACTTGGGTTCAGTTTGGCTCAACCTGATGTTATTGAGGGTTCCTTGACATTGCTTGTGGGCAAGCAATCTTTGGGGAGGGCTGATTGTAATGTCCCCATTTTTTGTCATGTTAGCATTGAAATTAGCTTTGGCTTACTCGATGACCATCAATCGTGCCAAAAGGGATATTTGATGTTTTCGAGGAGCTTCAAAGTATTTTGGCACCTTCAAATGTCACTTTTGATCGGGTTTTGTATTTTCCGCATTTTTAATTGATTGTGCGGGAAATATTTAATAATTAAATAATTAATCAGTTGTCGAAAGTCATTAGGAGGAATGTGGAGTATAAAGTGGATTGTGAAGCTCATTTTTGGTTTATGCTTGGTTTATTTTTAGTCTAATTGGATTTTGGAGAGCTTCTTGAGGAGCTCAAACCCTAGGACAAAAATCCTAACGGTAAACTAGTTTCAGTAGTGTAGGATTTTATCCTAGTTGGTTGTTGAAGAGATCATTTAGATTTCTTGGATTGGGTTACAACAGTCGAAAATTCAGACATTTGTGAAGTTTTGACATAAGACAAATTTCAGAGTTATTCAAAGATATTTGCAGGGAAATATAGGGAGATATCTCATTTATACTGGCTGCAATTCATTCACAGTCCGTCTTATTTAGAGCTATTAGTCTAGCCATACATTTCAATAAAAGTAGAGTTTTATACCAAGTTTATTCTATATTGAAAGCATCATAATAGCCACCATACAATTAGCAAGGGTAGCCATACCATAAAGAAGAAGGAGGTCTAGCTAAAGAAGTGATGCTGTAATTATTTGAAGGGGTGCACGTTTATGAGGCACCATAAGCTCATTCACAATAGCCGCCACCCTTTCTAAGGCTATCCATATTTACTGTGTGGGAAGTCAAGGCAATGATGTGGCTTTAAGTGGCATGAAGGTCAGTCAACTCCATTGTAGCTTTCGTAGAGACCACTTTTAGCTATCATAGGCCCATTTCCTTGGAAGGATTCGCAACTCTAAGGATGCCACCATATAGCTGTACAAGGTGACGTGAGCAGTCTGAAAAGGAAAAAGAGGAGGGGAGCTAATAATATAGACAACAACAATTTAGATTTGTGCTGCCAACAAGGAAGATGAGGGACTGCATGAATAGAAGGGAGGTGCCTTTGTGACTAGTCACCATCGTACCAAAGGAAGGGAACCTGTACTATTTAGGGTGCATTTAATATAAATTTTTTTGGCTTCTTGGGACTTCAAATCAGAATCACAATATTATTATTTTCTAGCTATAATGTTAGCAACAAAATGTTTTGGAATATTAAATTTCTGAGAATATATTATATTATTGGTATTCTTGGTATATACCAATATGTGCTTGAAATTTATATTTATTCATTGTATTGAAATGGTGGAAATTTCTGTATGATGAATTTACTTTAAGAAACTCTCAAATATTGAATTCAAACTGAGAATAAGTTCAAAACAATAGAGCGGCAAACTGTTTGATGAATTGCCTGTTCACATGAAGTCATGAAATTGAAATTTTTTTGCATAGTAATTTAGCTTGGGATGTTTTATTTCATTCTCACAATGGTTGATATCTATTCTTGAAGGGTTTCATCTCCAAGCCATAGCTACTAAGACACACTGTGCAGCCTAGGAAAATAAATGAGTATTGTTTGCAATATTCAATGATGCCCTTTCTTCTTCCCTAGCACTAGCTATACTCTTGAAATCAACTGATCCTTAATTATTGGCAATTAATTTCACAAATGGTGGTTTTTAATTGACAAACAACTCCCTACGATTTTTTGGCGGCTAACTGATCCATCACTACCTCCTTTTCTTGATAATAACTATAGGTACATATGGTAATGAGATCATGACAAATGTAGTATCCTTATTTTAATTAGCAACTACCTAATTGGAAGACTAAGTTGCCTCAACTAGAAGACTCAATTGACTTTCTCTAATTGAAAGACTCCAAATTTCTAACTATTGATAGGGACTTAATCAAGACTCACTTGTCTAAGTATTACCAAACTCAGTGTTGTGGATCTAATAAAAAGGGTACACCTCAAGTTCTCCCTCACCAAGTTTGCTTGCCCTCAAGCAAGATAGGGCCAAGTGTTTGAGTATATCAGCCATCTCCCAAATAGCGTCCTCTTGAAGCAACCCTTTCCACCGCACCAAGAACTCAATCCATACTCAGTTTTGCAATTGCTTCTCTCTAGTCCCAAGTATTTGCATGGGTACTAATAATAATTCTCCTTCATCATTGAGAGGTGGAGGATCAGCTAAAGGTATTATTTGTTGTCCCATTGCCTTTATCAAACAGGAGACGTGAAAAATGTTGTTGATTTGATGTTAGGAGGAAGTTCCAACTCATAAGTCACTTCACCAATACGTCTGACTATTTTGTAAGTACCATAGAAGTAAGGTTTGAGTTTTTCAATTAGGTTTTTTTAAAAGAAGACTGTCTATATGGCTGCAATGGAAGGAAAAGCATGTCTCCTACCTCAAAATGCCTCTTTGTTTGATGCCTATTAGTGTAATTCTTTTTCTTGATTTTGGGCATGCTAATGTTGATTGTGTAGGCCTCTCAAAACTTGTATACTCTACTCAATGAAGTCTCTTGCTGTGGGTACTTGTGTCTCGAGAAGCATTAGTTTAGTCAAAATTGGAGCATCATATCCATATAATGCCATAAAAGGGGTCATCATTCCAATTGACATGTGGTAGGTACTAGGTAGTATTATAGCAAGACTCTCCTAGGTACATCCACGAAATTGAAGCTATTTGATGAGTTGTCACAAAATTCCCCAAGTACCCCTCAACCCATTTTTTCATTATTTCTATTTGCTCATCCATTTGGGGGTGATAATTGGTTTTAGGTGTATATTTTTGTGCACGTCAGTTTGAATAACTCTTGCCAAAAAGCACTCATCCAATGTGTATCTTTATTGCTGACCATACTACGAGGTAGTCCATGCAAATGAAAGATCTCCTTGAAGAAGATGTTTGCTAATAGTGGAGCCTTGAACTCACTGGGAATGGAAAAGTGTGGAATTTTTTTCAAACAATCAGCCAACTAAAAACATACAATTCTTTCCCCCCCATCAAGCTAAGCTTGTAGTGAAGTCCATTGACATAGATTCCCATGTCTGCTAGGGAATAATATCCCGTGCCTATGTTTGGGGGATTTTATGATTTAATTCGATAATGGTTGACAATGTAAACTTTTTGCCAACAATTCATAAAATTGTACTTTGTGATGCTCCACATAGATTTATTTAAATATTGTATTCAATTTATAAACAAGATATCAAAATGTCAATAATAAATAGATTTGAAAGATAGAAAAATGATGCACTCTCAATCTATTTAAGGAGCAGCAGATTAACACTTTATGCATGCGATTTGGTTGATATAATAGGCTGATGCCTATCTTGGCTCGCTGTTTCAGATTAGGATTCCATGTTCATGCGTCCCTTACTAGAGGATCATCGGCTCCTTAGAGCACTAAGATCTGCTGTTTCAAAATATATATCTGAAATTGATTGGTTGATGGTCTCTTGCATTGAAACATATCTTCTTATATCTATGATGGGGTGGAAAGTCATGTGACCTTTCAACATATCGTTTCCTTGCCAATGGACACATCTCCTTTTACAACTTAATTGATCCCAACTTACTATCACTAACTAACTACTAGTGCTTGGCGGCAATCTTGAAGACTCCTGATCATAAGGCTATCATTGCATGGAATTCCGCTAGACTTTATGTACCAACGTGGGATGCTACACTGCATAAGGCTCCAATCATATTTTTGTAGACTTGATAACATCAATCCTTCAAATTATGCCGATATCAATACTTCTATCTTCTGTGGCAAGAATAGGTTGGATATTAGCTTGTTTATAAATTCTAGTTTGCTTATGTCGATGGTGCGATTAATTTAAGACTTTCGGTAGCATCCTACGATGCATACACGACTACAAGATGTCAAAGGAAGCAGTCAATGAAGGCTACGACCTTAAACAAAGATATATTCTATTTCCAGACTGTTGTGTAATAGCATGTGCTTCGATAATAACAAGCTCGATAATATCAAATACTATCATTTAGGAAGGTAGTGCTGCATTTCAATATCTATTAGTATTTATGCATAACATTTGGTATCTTGATCGATGCCTCTTTTGATATAAGCGTTGGAATGATCACATTTAAGAGTAATCCCTCGTCCCTATGATATGTGTTCTCTAGACATTCCTGCTGCCTCTAAATAGACTCGATGACACATTTTAAAAGGAAGTCGATTGCAATAATAAAGGTGGCAGAAGTAAGAAAAGGGGACCGATCTAGTATTAGCATTGATAGTAATGTAACCCCCTCCATTAATACTTTTAATTTTTTTTTTTTCCATATCAAAATTGGGACATTATAGGGAATGAGGTGGGGCTGAAGTAGACTTGGCAGGTATGTGGTTTCATGTTTTATCCTAAGTTGCCGGTTCTAGTATTGGTTCGGGTTTGGGGGTTCGACTAAATTTTTTTTGGGGTTTGGGTTTGTTTTGGGCTCGTTAGTACAAAAACCATGTATTAGGATTATCTAAATCACATTTGTCTTAAGTTCTTTTAGAATAGATAAACATCATTAGCTGTTATAAAATTTCCAAAGAAGTTGCTGTAACCATAATATCTAAGTAGCTAACATTGAAAACCTCCAAGTTGTTGTGACAATGGGAAAGGATTTATACCAACACATGAATGACACTGATCAATAGCCTACTTGTAGGAGGTCTCAACTAAGTGTATCAACTTGTGATGTCAGAAAATATAGGCTGCTAGTATTGCATTGCTTTGTCCCTTTAAGCCATACGATACATGTTGGTAGGCATTGGCCAGAGATTTGCATTCAAACCTTGTGGCCTAAAGCTTTGTTTGTTGGGTGTTGTAGGAAATCAGTCTAACACTGTTATTGATTTATGTTTTTTAATTTTAGATCAATAGAGTAGCCATGAATTGCAAGTTGTAACTCGTATTAGTATACAATAGTATTTCTTTTAGGGTTCCATTGGGCGTTGGTCAAAGTCAAAAGGAGAAAACAATTTAAAAAATGCAAAAAAAATAGTTTTAACTCTGCTTAGGCTGCGGGTTTTGCTTGGGTTCGATTTGGGTTCGCCTGAGTTTGACCCAGACGAACTAGGCTTCAATTTGCAGCACCCTGGTAGCACCCACAGGCAGACTAGCCCAAACCTTGTATTAGGTTCGAACCGGATCTGAACCTGCCCCTCAGAATGGCTAACCCGGTAACAAGGGTTTTATCCTTTGACTCACTTCAAACTCTCATGCATGTTGCAATACGTCCCCCTTTGGGCCCTTCCAGGCATATCTACTCTGACCTTGCTTATAAGCTTTGAAAAATCCAATGTGACTAGCAAATGGACAATAGTGCAATGCTGCAATAACTTTCTATTTCAGCTTGGATCCTGACACAAAAAAACTTTTGTCCTTGTACAAAATAATACCATGCTTCACATGATATCTCTCATTCTTGTTTGAGGCAGCAATGGTACCTCATTTAGCCTTTTAGCTAGTGGGTCTTTGGCATACTTAGCCAACATCTCTTCTTCACAATCAAATTCTATTGAAGAAATGGCCGATAGTTTAGGTCTTGTGAAGAGTGCATTTACAACTCTATTGTTCTTTCCATTGACACACTCAATGTCAAAATCATCGGCCTACAATTTGCTCATGTATTTTTCTGCTTGTCATTGAGGTTGCATTGAGATAAGAAACATCTCAAGTTGTTGTGATCTTTATGAACTACAAAATGTCTACAAACTAGATATTGCCTGAATTTAGCTAGTGCATGTAGGGCCACCGACATTTCCTTATCATATAGAGAGAAATTAACTCTCTCTTTGTGAATTTTCAAGTTTCAAATGATGTGGATTGTCCTTTTTTTGTAAGAAAAGTTCTTAAAACTTCCCTTGAAGCATTGCATTCCACCACAAAAGGTAATGAAAATTCAAGGATTGCAAGAATCAAATGCATATTACCTTCTTTAAATGGTCAAATGCCCCCTTTGCCATTGACCGATGGAAGGAACTTTTCTTGGTCAACTCCATCAAGGGTAATGCTAGCTATGAGAATCCAATAATGATTTTCTTGTAGTAGTTACAAAGGGCTAAGAATCCTTGTAATTGTGTTAGTGTCTTTGGAGTAGGCCGTTCTTTGATGGTTTGCACTTTGGTTGGCTCCATCTATACACTTGCCCTATTGATTGTGTCATAGGTACAAGATTTTTTGCATTCCAATCTTACATTTGCTTTTCTTGGCAAAAAGGGTCAGCTGCTATATAATAGCCAACACTATATCAAGGTGCTGTATGTGTTACTCCCATGTCCTATGTAGATCAATTTGTCATCAAAGAACACCAATACAAATTTCATCAAATGAGGTCTAAAAATTCCATTCACCACTGATTGAAAGGTGGCTGATGCATTGGTGAAGTTGAAAAAGCATCATCAAAAAATCGAATTTCCCACAATGGCATGATAAAGTGGTCTTAAGTGTCCTTGGATGTAACCCTAATTTGGTCTTACCCAAATTGCAAGTCAATTTTAGTGAACTATGCTGCCCCATGTAACTCATCAAGCAACTTGTCAATATGGGGTATTGGATAACTTTTATTGATAGTTTTCTTATTTAGAGCCCAATAATCTATATACATCCTCAACGTTCCATCTCTCATCTTTACTAGAATGATTGAAGATGCAAATGGACTTGTGTTTGGTCGAATGTGTCCTTGTAACTTCTATATAGACCATAGCAACAAAAATTGTTTGGGGAAAAAATCGGCAAACCAAAAGTATAAGGTTTTTTGAAAAATTGGATTTAAAAAATAATAATATAAATACATATATTTAATTATAATATTATAATATTAATACTTTTTGATCAGTAAATGTGCATTGGTGGGACCACAACCAATTATATTAATGTGGTTAAATTTTTTATAGATAACCCCTTAGCAAGGTTATGAAAGATTTCATTAGCTTGATTTCTATATAACTACATTGAGTCGATTGACTGTGCTCCTATTTTATTATTAACAATTCATTCAAAACGACCTCATGACAGTGTAGGCCATGAACACCAACATTGCTCATCTATTGTGGAGTTTGTAAGCAAAATGGTCTAGGAGACATATGTACCAATATTTTCTATTTCAATTTTATGAATCTTATCCATTCACAGTCGTCCATTGAGCCGTCCACCTCAAAGTCATTGTCCTAGGCAAAGGACTAGTCAGGTTTAACCGTGCCATCTATGCCTGTGATTGCCATCAAGAAACCTTCTCGTGATCGTTGTCAAGAAACCAACACCCCACTTAGCATTCGCCTTCCATCCTGAAAAGTTTGCTCTAGTGGCTAGGATAATGAATGGTATCTACAAGCCATTATATGCATGTGTTGAGTGGGGCCAAGTCTCATTATTTGGATGTAGATTGATGCTAAGAATGGCAAGGTCCAAGTACTTTTTCAGCCCCCAAGCTATTTGCCCCTTACAAGCTTCTGTATAAGTTTTTGATGTTTTCCTTATCCACTCCACACTCTAGAAAAGCCATGAGAAACATAGACACCACATCATTGTTGACATGGTAGCGGTTGGTGGTTTGCATGTATAATTCACCTAGGACCATTTCAATGGCATACAACACTAGCGTTGCTCGTACCTTGAACATTTGCTTCATCATGGCTTCAGAGATAACACACTTGAAATCCATCTGGTACTTCTTCGTCACGAGGGAAATAACAAAATCCATCTTTTGAAATTATTACAAGTTTGAGATGAATTAGGGGTTCACTTCTGTCTTTGTAGGGAGCTTACAATGATTGCAATGCATGTTGGTAGTTTCAAGCACTTCAAACATTCATTTTGCTCGTATCACCTGTTAGTTTGTAATCATTCATTATTGTCCTTGAATACCATGCGATCACCAATTCTTGTCATCATGAGATCATTGTCCTTGATGGCTGATAGATCCATAATGATTTCTTGGCGATTTGAATCTATGGCCCAATTGGCCATGTAATCGGCCATATCATTGGCCTTCCTATAAATGTGTGATATTTTATAATTTTTAAATTGGGATAGTATATCCCATGCTTATAATGTGTGAGAAGAGTTTTTAATTTCCAATTGGGAGCCATCATGCTACGAATAGCGTTGATGGTTATTAGGGAGTCACCTTCGATATGAGTGTTGCCTTTATTTATCCTTTTGCATGTTTGAAGGCATAGGATTATGGCTTCAAGTTTGACTTCATTATTGGTTCCATCCATTAGTTTCTTTGTTTGTAGTGTTAAGATGTTGCCTTTATGATCTCTAATTACACACCTTGCCTCAAACTTGCCTCGATTTCCTCGAGGGGCCCCATCGAAATTGACCTTGGTCTAATCAAGATTAGGTGGTACCCATTGAGCATCTGCTTTCAAATTGTGGATCGGCTGAACTTGAGGAACCCCATGAATGAGGGAATATTATAATTAATACATATTATTATGTTATAATAATATAAATATAATTATGATATATTCATTATAATTATGTTTGTCCAAATGATTGCAAATAAGACTATATAAAATATCTCGAGAGATATCTAAAATAGTAGAAAATTTAAAAATAATATATCACAATTTAAAAATTAGTTTGTCCACCTAAAAAATTGAAAAAAAATTCATTTATTAAATTTAAATATCAAATTGTTTTAATAAAAAAGAGTTCAAAGTAATTTAATACAATTTAAAAATTAAGTGGAAGACCGAAAAGAAATTAAAAAATTGATATAAGTTTCACATTATACAAGTTTAGAAAACATTTTATAAATTAGAAAAAATTAAAAATTAAACATGAAAATGAAAAATGAATGCAAAATTTTATTACTTTTTTTTACTTGGAGCAGATGTTGAACTAGTCAGTCACAAGAACTTTAAATGTATTTCCAAAATCATGAGAAACCGTAGGAAACGATAAGCAACTTTTCAGCGTTACCTACGGATGTGTCCCTGGTCCAAAATCACCTGTCCCTGTCCCGGGGATGAGGGGATGGCTAGGGGACGTCCCCTAGACGTCCCCAAATATGCAAAAAGCCAAGAAAACGTCTTGGAAACCTGTGGAAGTTTTGGTCTGAGGCAGGGGACGCTTGGACTTCCCCTGACCGTCCCAGGGACGGCTGGCCGTCCCTTGCCTCAGACCCTTAATTTTTTAAAAGCCCTTTAGAAGGAACTATTGGCACATCTGATTTAGTTGGGCAAAAAGCAGCAAAATGCTTAACAATAATGTCTGCTGATAAACGTGAAGGTCAGGATGTTTGCAAGGTTCTGGATAAACTTATGCCTAAAATTCTGCATGATAATGAGCAATGGAAAGTTCCTTTAGCTAACATTAGGGATGAAATGGTTGACTCCAAGACTTTGAGTTATCTTCTGGTTCATAGATGCCCATCATGCTGGTGGAGTTCAGATCCCCCTGACCACAGGAATGAAAATGGAAAGAAATATTTAACCCAGTGACAGTTGCCAGCCTTGACAAAGATGCCACATGTAAGAATGGTGATGAGTATATATCAAAAGCTTTGTCAATGGGAAAGATCCATTGTAAAAGTTGTGATTGAAATTTATTCCATAGGATGAAAAGTCTCAATTTTTTGTTTGGTTGTATGGTATGTGGTCCATCCAACAAGTTTCATAGGCTGAAAGACCTGGTAACATTCACGATTGCAAGGGTCCGGTGAGAATATGGATAACAATCTATGGTAGGGTCAAATTGTCAATAGTTGTGATGAGTAAAGAGTATAGAAGATGCTAGGTGATTCTTTTTGTCAACCCATATAATAAATGAAGTGCCATTCACTTCATCTACCATTTGGAAAGGACAGTCTATTTATTGCTAGAATATTTAGATGAGTGTCATTATCTGCATTTTGGTATATGCTTATTTGCTGAAGGTACCGCAGCTCTTTACCTCTGCGGTAAGTGTTAAGCAATCATGAGTTGATTCTGCGAATTGCAGGGAACCCCATAAATAATGGAAATTACTGACTGCTCAGAATTGAATCATTGATCATATTACCTTGTTGGCTGAAAGGTCTTGTGAGAATTTTTGTTGCCCATGCTGATGCTTTATCAGTAAGCACATTCATTACTGTATATATTTCTATTCTTTAATAGGATTTGTTGATATCATTCATGCAGTATGTAACACCAATTTTATGTAAATTTGTGTTCAGCAGAATTACTGCAAATGCAATGTCATTAAATCTTCTTTTCTTCAGGAATGCTCTTAGTTTATTATTTTTTTTCCAATTGCTTCGTAAGTACATATTTCTGAATAATAATGATTGGAACCACTAACTTTGTTCCAAAACAGTGAAATTCATATGCTATCAGTATGGATGATTATAACCATAAATTGAAATGTGACAACAGTGATTGTTATGAAGTGCATAATATCTATACCTAAAGTGAGGAAAGTGATGTTTGTCCACTTCCAAACGAATAGACTTAATCTACTCATTGCAAAATGTAAAAAGTTGTAAGTTGCATGTTATTTTTTAATATCATAATTCACATGCATATTGACAATGAATTCTGAATTTTGAATGCATATTGAGTATTGACAATTAATTTTGAACACAAATGTTATATGTTGTGGTTTTATAATGTATATTATGCATGCTTTATCCATTTTTTCATATGAATATTTAAAATTTCCCTATATATTTAAAATTTTCCCTATATTTTATATAACCGTCCCCAAAATTGGCTTGAAAAATCGGGGACTTGGGGACCCGTCCCGCCGTCCCTTGCCGTCCCCGTCTCGGAAACTTGGGGTAACACTGCAATTTTTTTGAATCGCATAGAAACCCTAAATGAAAATATGAAAGAATTCAACGATTGAAAATACAAAAGATTGGTGGGAATTTATCATTGTATGCAAATGAAAATGAAAAGAATAATATAATATTATAATGACTGCCCAAATGAACTAGAATTTTGAGCGAAATTCTCCATTTTGAAACCATAGCGGTGGCAAAATTTAATAGGTGTTTGTAAATATGGTGGTGCAACCTACTTCATAAACCCTAGCTATTGAGTTTTTGCGAAGTTGCTTATCCATGAGATCCAGTCGTAGATGTAGATTTTTTTACCATTTTAACGCAATTTTTCTGCCATTTTTTCCACCATTTTAATGTGATTTTTAATCAATTTAAATACAATTACATGCTAAAAACGCGTTGAAAATTGTGGTTCAACAATTTTGGAAAAAAATGTGATCTTTTTGGGGAAAAATTGGCAAACTTGCTGATTTTTTATTTGTACGATTAATCACGATGTTGTTTTGCAATTTTTGCTTCTTTTATATAGACTACTCTATCCCATCCTTGAAAGCATGAGGGTGTCAATAAGGAGTCACACTAACAGGCCTTATTTGGCTCCAACTTGATAGTATGCTAGAAATCCTATCTAGTGGAAGTTTTGGCTATACCACATTTTGTGTATTTGTGCCTAACATGGACTCTCCCTCATCATCATAATGTACCTTGATCAAATGGACTTGTCCTTTCCCCAAGCATCTATGTGTTGAATTTGAAGGTCATTTATAGATATAGCATACTTTTTTCCTTAGCAACTCATTGCGGGTCATGTCTCCCAATGGCTAGTTCTTAAAGGTGGATTTAGTCCCCTAATGAGTGGTGGGTTGAGGAGTAACCCCTAATTTTTTGCGAAAAGGTTTGTATAGAGTTTCTTATTGTTGCTATGGTGATCAAGAGCTCACACCCGTTGAGGTAGACCCTTGGAAGTATTTGTTAGTGTAATGATTTCCATTGTCAAGGCCCTTTTGATGGCCACTTGCAATGAATTTGGTTCAAGGGCATTAATTAGGCCTCTAATGGCTTCTTTCAACCTTTCCATGAGCATTTGACACATCAAACATCATTATGACTATCCTTTAGAAACTAGCTATGTATGCATGCATTGAGCCTTGATGTCATAATTGAGCTCTAACATGCTTCTCTAGGTTTTGTTTGTTAAATCTATTGGTCAACCTCTTGGAGAATTCCTTGTAGGTGGTAACAAGGATATGCCCTTGAGTAACTAAACTTTGATATCACCACTCATGTGCAACCCCCTTTAGGTCAAGGATCACAAATTTGATTACTTCCTCGTATAAAGGGATCAATGAGAAGTATGTGTTCAATTTTTGGATACATACTCATGTTCAAGCTTTGTTGGATCAATCAAATGAGGGGACAATTAGTTTTTCCAACTTGCTTTGGAATTCTGTACGATGTCTTTTTGGAGTAGGTTTACTTCCATTCTTGGTTTTGTCTTTTGACTTTGTTGGGTGTCAAAATTGTTGTTCACAACTCTAGAGGGATCAGTCCACTTCAAGGCCAGGGATATGTTGTTTGTGAAGTTGGATAGACTAGCTCATCAACAAAAAGTGAGTGATGATGGGCCAATTGTTGAGAGTGGATAATCACTCAATATTGGGCTCAGCTTGACCTAGGAGGGTGTTCCTAGTCCTAGAGGTAATCTTAAACAAGATTTAGTTACAATAGAAGATAGATAAACTAAGGCAGTTGTAGAAGTATCTAGTGTACACATGGTCTTGAAAGTTGTCACTAGAACAAGGACTAACCTAATGCACATATAACCTCTATTAAGCTAATGGAAATGCTATTGCAAACTGCAAGATTTTGGTTTGTAGGACATGATTCTCATAAGATTGAAAACCTTAAAGGCTTATTGGAGATGTTCCTTGGTTAAAATATTAAACCATGAAATGCATACAAAATATTTACTACTTCTAAACTATTGGTGAATGATTTTGTTCATTGTAAGATGCATAGAGGGTCAAACACTTCTAAGAACAGTGCCTTATATTGGGTTACAACATCACATTCAACTAGAAGATACAACACATAGAAATGACAAAAGGAATATTATATTCAACAACTGAACATGTTTTATAATAATCCTTATCCAAACTTCTATAATTCCACATGCAAGAAGAAAATGACCATTACAAATACTTATTACATTCACATACTTGGGCACTTATCAAATACTTATTACATT
Organism: Sequoia sempervirens; assembly: GCA_007258455.2. Taxonomy (NCBI): domain Eukaryota; kingdom Viridiplantae; phylum Streptophyta; class Pinopsida; order Cupressales; family Cupressaceae; genus Sequoia; species Sequoia sempervirens. The sequence continues at coordinate 154,831 of VDFB02061926.1, read as the reverse complement.
CACATTAGCAAACGTGGTGAGAGAAAACCTTTAGCTATGAAAAAACTTGTCGCATTTTTTTTTCTTAAGATGAGTTTCTCTAATGGTGGTTGGACATGCATAGATTGAAACTGTAGGTCTTGCCAAGCACTTTAGTTCTAGTTCCGTGAAAATGGAGAATTGAGTGACCATTTGAATGAGAAATGAACTTATATTTAGAGCACTTAGTTTGGTCATTGAATCCTTGTGGAAATTTGATTTAGAATTGGATGTCATTAATGTTGTGTGTGGAGCAAGTCAAAATCTCGCGAAATAGGTTGAAAATGGTAGCACGGAGATGGCGAAGGATTACTTGAATATGAAAATCCAACAATCACATTCATGGCGGCATGGCGGTCTTCATCCTCCATTGTTGATTTTTGATCTTTGGATCATTTTTTGGGCAAGAAAGAGCCAATTGGTTATTAGGTCAAATTGGGCAATAATGTTGCTTCTAGGTAGGTTTGGGAGTGGGTGAGACAAATAGGAAGTAATATGGAAGGTTTGTGGAAATTCAAAGAAGCATTGGAGGCACAAAAGAGGATGTGGGATATTCTTGTGAAACATGATATTGAAACTATACTTTTGAAAGAAGTTTGGATGCAACAAAAAAATCTGCAAAATGAATAGAAGGAATGGATGAAATGTGATGCAAAAGGTGTAGAGAAGCTTGCGAGAATGGACATTAGGACAGTATGTCCAAGTGGAGAGAAAGATATCCGGACGTTAGCTGAAGTCCACATAAGAAGAAAAGGAAAACAAAAGGCAATTCAAGCTCTTGCAGATTTGGATGTGGAGGTGAATGTTGGAGGTGGACTTGAGAGGGTTCCAAATATCCGAATGGATGTTGGAAGTTCGCAAGGTAGTAAGAAAGGAGCTTGCAAAGAAACTTTGTAGAAGATGATACAAGATGTGGATGAAATCAAGGGGGTGAGGAATATCCAAATTCAGTTTGAAAGTCTACAAGGATTAAACATAAGGAGATTTGCGAAGAATGAAGGGAGATCCAGATATGGGACAAAGAATAGGAGGGTCGGACTATCGTTGATAGTCTAGAAAGAGTATAATAAAAGAAATGAAGGTGGATGAAAGATCTTGACAAACCCCACGGGGAGAGGACGTAGGAAAGGAAGTTGGAGCCAGATATTGGATAAGTAGGAAATGCTCGATATCCCAAAGAAAAGCCTACATTTATAGAATATTATGAAAATACCTCCCAAAATTAGACTCTTTTGGATTTTGGCAATTTCCAACAACTAATATGGATATGGCAGATGGAGGAGAATGATTCTTAAGAAAATTTTGGTATTGCGGGATTGAGTGTCAATAGACTTCATTGTGTAGAAGTTCGTAAAGGAAATCTTTGCTAGAAATTCAATACTTTTTGCCTTGTATTCAAGATGGAGAGCATCCAAGTCTTGCATCTTTTGTTTGTCCCTTCCTCCTATGATATGACTTCTTTTTGCAAAAGTGTGACTCTTGGCAATCCGGTATCCATCATTGATTTCATTGAGGTGTTATGATTTGCTGCTGAAGTTGAATATTCCCATTGTGCACCAATTCTTGGAGGCATAGTGGCATGATTTGTTTCCTTTGTTTCCATGCCCTACATACTTTGGATGAAGAGTTTGATAGGTTGTTGCTGCCCTTTCTTTAAGGATTTCATCATATCAAAAAATTTCTTGTTCTTCATCTTGGTGTGACACTTTTTGCTTCCTCAGCTCCCTTTGTTGATCCTTTGTTTTCCTATCACTATTTGACATGTGGTACGATTGTTTGAATGTTTTGGTTTTTGCTATTTTTTGATTCTTTTTCTTTGGTTTTATAATATATAATTTTTTTTGTGTTTTTCATAGGCTAGCAAGATCACAACTCTAATACAATTTTAGAATCCCCTATTAAAAGCAGAGACAACAAAAACAACAATACTCTTGCAATAATTATATTTTATTTTTTATTTTTCAATAATTTTTGCTAAGAGCATACATTCAAATGGAAATCTAGTATTCTAAGATAACTTACTGGACACTCTAGTATTTAAATTGCACATCATCGATGATTCTATTAAGGCAATAGAACTCATAGTGCACCTTTCCTCGAGATGGTTGATATCCATGCTTGAAGGATTTTGTCCTCAAGATGGTTGATATCCATGTTTGAAGGATTTTGTCTCCAATCCATAGCTGTTTAAAAACCATAGAAGCATAAATCGCCAAAAAATCGCCAAAATCGCGATTTTGAAAAAATCTGCAGGGTCGCCGATTTTTTCCCCGAAAAAATCCCGATTTTTTGGGCAGTCAACGCTGTCAAAAAATCGTTGAAAATCGGCTAAAAATCGGGTTTTTCGACCAAAAATCAGCGAAAAAATCGCGTTTGAAAAAAAACCCTAAAATAAACGCGTTTTCACTTTTATATCTCGCGTTTTTCTCCTTTTTAGAACACGAGTCGAGGGTTTTTAATGTGCTGAAGGCGGCTGAGTCGAGGGTTTTTCTGGGCGCGAATTTCTGGCATTTTTCTGGGGCGCGAATTTCTGGCGTTTTTCTGGGCGCGAATTTCTGGTTCTTTTTCTGGCCGCGAATTTCTGGTTCTTTTTCTGGGCGCTGACTCTCAGGTAGGTACTGTTTGAAATCGTATTTTTTGTCATGCTCTTACACATTACCACAGATTACTAAAAAAAAGCATTCGCCTTTTATATTAAATTTTTTTTATTAAGCCAACAGAATGCATTCAACGTATACATAGGGCCATTTCCAGTTATTTCATATGACAAATAGCTTGATAGCTTGATATTCCAGATGGGTACATCCTCTCACATGGTTGGTTTCTTCATTATGGTGTCTGTATTTTTTTAGTTGTATTCGAAGCAGTAAAAGTGTAAAAATACAGACACCATAATGAAGAAACCAACCATGTGAGAGGATGTACCCATCTGGAATATCAAGCTATTTGTCACTTATTCAACCTAATCTTTTAAAATTTTAGTCATTTTATGTCACGCCAATCCATTGCCTTGTGACATTTGGTCTGTGAAGTACAGAAGCCAGTAATGAGCCGCACAAAACTGTAAAACAATATGCTGTAATGTATAAGGTTTGTGAAAATAACTCTATGTGAAAATAACTCTGGCAACCATTGCATTTAGCCATTTACAGCATCAGCAGTAGCTGGTATCCATTCAATACTAGCTTAATTCTGTTAGGAAAATTGTCACAAAAATAACCTCAAGAACAAAGAAACCAAAATTTTAAATATACAAAAACATTAAACCACCAAATAAACATAAAATTCATTTCACAGTTCAAAATATGTGAAAAAACAAATAGGGATCTAACACTAGGTATTGTAATAATATAGTATATAAAAACAGCCATAGATAATACCTCAGAACCAATGCCTTCGTTTAAAACAAAAAATGATCTGGCTGTTTACAGATTCCCATGAATACTCACTGAAACCATGGCAAGTGACTTACCTCAAGATTCTGCACAAATTGTGTCATGCTGTCAGTGATCCTGATGAGAAAAAATGGGCAGAGTTTGCAGGAAAATATTATGAAACCCTACCAAAGCAGATTTTTTTTTAAAATGAGACAAACCAAAACCAATCCCCCTACAGCTGCTGCTTCAATCTATTCAAATAAATGAAAAGTAGATTTAAAAATAAGGGATATTAGTTTAAACTTCTAACTTATCAATATTATAAATAGAGGTCAAAATTTATACATTAGGTGCATTGGTTTTCTTTTTCTGTCTTCTCTCCTAACTGTCCACAAAGTAGACTGAATTAAAAATGTTTATTGCAGATTTGATCATAATGCCACGTCAAAAAGACTTTGCATGGTCACATTGTACTTCCGTCAAGGGTACAACGAAGGTTAAATGCAACTGGTGTAAAACTGATATCAATGGGGGCATTTATCGTTTCAAATGGCACTTGGCAAAAGAGCCAGGGAATAACAGCAATCCTTGTCCTGGATGCCCTGCAGATGTCACACACCAGGCACTACTGGCTCTTCATGCGATTCCTGAGAACAAGGCAAAAAAGGCAAGAACCGGGGTTGAAATAGGTTCTAATTCTACAAATAGTAGAGGGAATCAAGGTCAGGATGATGATGCAAATGAGTTTTTGAGGGAATCAGGGTCAACACCTCCTTCTACAGCGCGTGGCCCAAACACAGGTGGAGGAAACATTAATGCTTTCTTTGCACCTCGTACTACACCAGGAGCACAAACCACTTTGGAGAGTACAGGATGGAGGAAGAATGTCCATGAACAAGCAAGGAAGGCGATTGGAAACTTTTGGTACTACTCTAGCTTGCCATTTCATGTTGCTAGATCGCCATATTGGCAAGGTATGGTGGATGCTATTGCAGGTGCGGGTCCTGGGTTCAAAGCCCCATCTTACGAGAGCTTGAGGGTTGGTATGCTCAATGATGCAGTACGAGATGTTAAAGATGTTGTTACAGAGCATAAAATAGAGTGGGAAAAGACTGGTTGCACCATAATGTCAGATGGATGGACAGATAGAAGGAATCGAACCCTCATCAACTTCCTTGTCTCTTGTGAGATTGGCACTATATTTTTGAAATCCCTGGATGCATCGATACTATCAAATCTGCAGCTGCATTGTTTCAGATGTATGATCTTGTGGTAATAGAAGTTGGGCCACAAAATGTGGTTCAATTTATTACAGACAATGCTGCAGCTTGTGTAGCCGCTGGTAGACTCTTGACAGACAAATACCCGTCTATATTTTTTACCCCATGCGCAGCACATTGCCTTGATCTAACCCTTGAGGACATTGGAAAACTTGAATGGGTTAAGGAGGTATTGCAAAAGGCCCGCAAGGTTACAAAATTCATTTATAATCACACGAGGGTTTTGTGCATGATGCGTACTTTCACAGAAGGCAAGGAGCTAGTTCGCCCAGGGGTGACAAGATTTGCAACACAATTCCTTGCACTACAGACTCTATGCCAACAAAAAATGAATTTGAAACGAATGTTTGTTTCAAATGAGTGGGAGTCGTCTGCCTTCGCAAATCTAGTAGAAGGCATAGCAGTGGCAGGCTATATGTACTCTTCTAGTTTTTGGGATGCAGCTGAACGAGTTGTAGAGTTTTCAGAGCCTCTAGTAAGAGTCTTAAGACTAGTGGATGGGGATAAATCCCCCATGGGTTATTTGTATGAGGCCATGGATAGGGCCAAGGAGGTGATGAGGGGTAGGATGCAAAATGACAGGGACACTTATATGCCGTTATGGGACATAATTGATAGAAGATGGGATCAGCAGATGCATTCTCCTCTCCATGCTGCAGGATATTATCTTAATCCAAGTTTGTTCTATGACTCTTCATTTAGAAATGATGATGGTGAGGTAACACAGGGCTTGTTCATGTGCATGGAAAAAATGCTTTCTAGAGAACAATTAAAGGGAGCTATGGGAGAGTTAGCAACGTACAAGCAAGCAAGGGGTTTTCTCTCATCTATAGCCGCCATCGAAGGCAGAAATACCTTGCTACCAGGTAGATTCTATAAACCTGTGATAGTCTCTATTTTGTGGACACGATGATTATTTTAAGATATTCTTACATGATATCATCTCCATGTAATGTGTTTTTGCAGCACAATGGTGGGATTATTTTGGTCATGAAACCAAAAACCTTAGATGGATGGCGAGACGCATTTTGAGCCAGCCATGTAGTTCATCTGCTTGTGAGCGTAATTGGAGTGTTTTTGAACACATACACTCCAAGAAACGCAACCGGCTAACACAACAACGAATGAGCGACTTGGTGTTTGTTCACCACAACCTCCGCTTGAAGATGAAGAAAGCTCAAGGTTAGACTTTCAATATACTTGTAGTTAGTTGAAATTGTATTCATTATCTTTTTCACTTGTAAGGCCAAGACTAATTCCTTCATGGGCTGCAACAGGTACTGTTGAGGATGATGACCCAATTGACCTTGATGAGATTGATCCAGATAATGAATGGATTGCTGCTGACGAAGATTCAGATTCTATTGCACCTCAGGATTTCGATATACTAGAGGAGGCTGGACTGCCTGGTCAAATATATGAGGATTGGGTTAGAAGCACTGCAGTAGGAGCTTCATCATCAAGGCCTACTACCCTCTAGCGTTGTTGTCATTGGCTACATTTTTTTTTGTCACTTTGTACTTAGATTAGAGGTTGATTTTGTACAAAGTTACACACTATTGTAATTGACATTTTGTCATATGTCAACATCTACTTTTATTTATGAGAACTGAGGAGTATATTTTGTGCAATGCAATGTAATCAGCGATATGAATATATACACAAAATATCTATTTTCTATTTAAAATCTCTGTTTTATTTGCTCTCTATATCTCTATGCTATGGAAATGACCTTGAGTTTTTAGAAAACATAGGTTTTGTCTATTTTTCTACATTCCTTTACATTTTTTTTCAAATCCGATTTTTTCCCGATTTTTTCCCGATTTTTTCACGATTTTTCAAAAAATCCTGATTTTTTGGTTTGCCGATTTTTTCCCCAAACGATTTATGCTGCTATGGACTTTAAACACCACATCTAGCAAAGGAAAATAAATGATTTTTGTTTGCAATAGTCGATAATGCTCTTTCTTCTTCCTCAGTGCTAGCTATAATGTTCAACTCAGGCAATCCTAAATCAATAGCAATCAATTCCAGAATTGGTGGTTTCAATTGATAAACTACTTGCTACAATTTGCTAGCAGCTAATTGACCCATCACTACCCACCTTTTGCTCATAATAACTATACGTATGCATAGTTATGAGATTACTACACATGCAATGTACTAATTTTAATCAGAAACTACCTAACTGGCAGACGGAGCCACATCAATAGAAAGACTTAGTCGCCTAACCCTAAATGAAAGACACTTTCTAACTGCTGATATGGACTCGGTCAAGACTAACTTGCCTAAATGCTAACAAGCTCCTTGCTGCCGATCTAATAAAGGGAACATTACATTTCCTCTCTGGTCAAAAACCAGGACATGATCCTCAACATGCTTTGATGAGTGAGAGGATTCCTCCTAAAGCAAATTCATCAATTTTTCAGAACTTGGTGTTTGTTTTGTGACATTTAGAGTTGTCACAAGAATATTGTGTCCTAAGGGCATAACTCTCATAGCAAATGGAACGAGAGTGTTTTTTGAAACCATTTCTCCCAAAGCTTGGATTGACACTTGCAATTCTACATGTTGAATAAAAGACTCTAGCTTTTCACCATGTTTAATCTTTAGATGATATAGTTGGCTTTGCAAATACAAGCTTTGATTCTTGTTAGCTTTGTTGAACTTTTGTTGCTCATTAGGATCAATTGTTTGTCATTTGTTGAGCTTTCTTGTTGAGTAATTTGTCATTGATGTCAAGGTGCTTGCTTGCTTGAGCTACTTGGTTGTTTGTTTGAACTGCTTGGTTGCATGCTTGGGCTACTTGGTTGTCTACTTGAGCTGCTTGCCTGCTTGCTTGACACAACAACTTGCTTGTTTGCTTTGTCAGCTCCAAATCAGCCTTTGTTTGTCTGTCCTAAAGTCTATCATCAATTGTGCCAAGTCAGATTTTTGAATGGTCAAAGAATCCTTGCATCGACGACTTTATTATTTCCTTCACCCTGGTTTCATTAGAGAGAAATTTCACATTATTGAAGGTCGGGAGCTGCTTGGAGTTAAAGTCAAAAGTATATATTATGATTCAAATGTTATGGGAGTAGTTCTTTTTTTTAAGTTCACCTAGCTTTAAGAAATTGGCCAACACAACTTAAAGTGCCGGTCTTACCATTCCTTGCTGCCATATTAAGGAAAATCGTGGTCCTTATTTGAATGCACATTATGGCATCGACTTCATTATAGGTCGATAGAAAATTCTCTACCTTAATACGTTATTGGATGCTCTCTAAATGCTGGCTCATCGGTTATTGAAGACTTTATTCTTGTGTGAGCGGTTTGTTGAAAATAAAAGGCTTAATCGATATGTGTAACGACTTTAGCTATTTCAATGGGGCGACTATTTTGAAGTCATCTTCTTGTTTATTTTGTTTCCTCTGCCAGAGTCTATTATTTAACGTTTTTAGGGCGGCTAATATTTATGGAGGCAACTAATATCTATGGCTTTAGATTTTCTTCTTTTATGTGTCGGTTCCTTCAAGTTCAATGGCGCCATGTTCTGAGATAACTTATGAGACTTGTATTGTTTTTAATTGCTTTTACTTTATTGAGTATGGGTGTGTGTGACTCTATCGAGAGTATGCATGAAAGAGTGTGTTAATGTCTTTTGCTTGCTAGTGCGGGTGATTTCATGTTGCTTAGAAAGCTACAAGCTATAAAAATGCCAATTTTATTATGTTAAAATTGTGAAGATTAAAATGCCGCTATCAATTTATTTGGAGGGTGTGGTGAAAAAGGAGTAGCTCGATGTTTTGTTGTAATGTCTCTTATTGAGCAAGTTGTGGGACATGAAGTTAAAGATGTTTATGCAGAACGATCTCTTTTGTGAGTTGCACCAATTATGAGTGTTTGCGTATGTGTTAAGAACAAAAGAAGGTGCTAACGGGTTTTTGTGTAGGGGAGCGAAAGTGTGTGGAGATGTGAGCCTTCAATCTCCATCACGATTATTCTAGTATCGGGCATGTCATACATTTCTTGCAGTGAACATAATCCTTAATATCTGGCAATGCATTACGGAGGCCTGTTGTGACTTATGAAAATGTGAAGATATCTCTCTTCAACGAGTTAGGCTGAGTAGCATGGGAGTTACAGCCATAGCGAGAAGGCTATGTTCGTTGTTTTTGGAAGAGCAATTTGAAAAAAAATATCTATTGTCTTGTAGTGAAGATGTAAGTTTGTGGGAGTGAGATTAAAAAGCCGTGTAAGCTTTTACAACTACATGAGGCAGTCCATAGTTAGAGAGTTTATGACCTTCTTTGAAAGGGGAGTCGAGCCTTTTATGTAATCTGAGAAGTCAGGTTTCATTTTCTAACTTCAATCAGTCTTTGGCAGTATTTGTTTTGTTTTCACAATGGAGTTGCATTGAGTAAAAGGGTAGCCCGATTCTGTTCTAAGGTTTGTGTAGCTTATAGTGTGCGTGTGTTGCCTTTTGAATCTACCTTGTTTGGAGGAGTCTTGAAGCAGTTTTTTGAGTTGTTTGTGGAATGTATGAGGTAGGGATTGTATATTGGAATCTGAGTTGCAGTGTTGAGAAGTTTCTTGGTCAGTTGGTGCTCACATTGGTGTTGGTGCTTCAGTCATTGGGAGTTGGTGCTCACTTGTAATCTAGGTTGGCGCCCATTATTGTTAATGAAAGCTATTGATATACCATGGTTTTTTTACCCGAAAGGGTTTTCATGTGAAAAACAGTGTTCATCTTGTTATGTGCTTGTGTTGTACCCGAAATTAAATTTTTTGCTTCATTAAGGCATTTTGTAAAAAATGGTGAAAATGTTGTAAAAATGGTTGTCAAAAGTCAAGAAAAGGTCAACATTTTTAAAAATAGCAATTTTCTATTTTTTAAATTTTTTGAAAAATAAGCGAACCATAGGGTTTTTTTGGGTCTATTGTCAAAAGGATGCTTGCAAAATTTTCTAAAAATAGAAATTTGCATGTTGGCCCCTATTTTTTAGGGATTCACGAACTCAGATTTTTCAAAATTTGACGATTTGGGTCTCTTCAGAATGAAATTATCTACAAATCCCAAACTTTAGATTTTTAGCAATATTTTTTAGGAAAATGTGTAAAAATAGAATCTTTGTAGAAATGGTTCAAATTGATTTTGATTGGTTGATTTTACGTCACGATCATGTTGGTCCATTCAGAATCGTCAAAGAGTTAGTTTTTCTCTGGTGGGTCTATTTCGCTTTTTTAGAAGATAAATTAGGACCTCTGAGGTCATCAATGGAGGATGGCCAGTTGCCAAGTGTCAGAATCAAAGTCTCAAACACTGCACAAAACAATCTATGGCGAAAGTTGTTCGAAAAATGATGAATGAAGGAGTGGAATTTGAAAAGTTGAAAATTGCAAAAAATAAATTGTCTGGTAAACCCAGGTGCCTTATTTCAAGGAAGGCTTCTAGGCTTCAACGCCTTAGTCATTTTTCTCACTTCCGTTGATCATGCACGTACAACGGTGAATGTGGTCGCGTCAACAATGACGGTCGACACAGACGGTGAACGACTAGCAAGGAAAATTTAAAATCTTCAAAAAATGGTTAAGTTGGGCACCTTTTTTCAAGGAGGGCGTCCATGAGCTCATGAGCTCATGCCTTAGATTTTTTTCGTGTTTTTTTAGAAAACGTGCAATTTGACTCCGTCAGCCTAGCTTAGATCTAGTCAAATACAATCAAAAATAGTTTTTAGGGTTTGGGAAGTTGGAGGTCATCATCAGATATGTTCAGGCTCTTCAATGAATCCATCATCTAGTTCACAAGGTCTACCAGACAGCGGGAATTGCAGATCAAAAAGGGGCATTTCGCACAAAACGAGGAAAATCAAAGAATAATTGAAAATTTCAAAAAATAAACTAAGGTTGGTAATCTTGGGCGCCTTATTTCAAGGAGGGCGCCCAAGACATCAACACTTAGACTTTTTTTTACGTTTTTGAAAAAAAATGTCAAAACCTCTCAACCCAATTCCAGTTTTCGTAGATTTATGTCTGATGCGATGAAATAGAGGTTGGTATGAGGTAACATTCTTCTTAGATGTGATTGAGCTTGTCGATTGACTGACCTTCAGTCTTAGTTATTCATAGGTTGGCGAAAAATGATTGCCGAACAGGGGGTACTAGTTGTCGGAAGCACGAAAAGCGGAAAAAGTTGAAAGTCTTGAAAAAGTTTCTAACACTGGCAAAGCTGGGCGCCTTAACTTAAAAGATTTTTCAAAAGAATATCTCATATGCATGCTTTGGCCGCCCTATTTTTTAGGAATTCTTCAAGTCGATGCAAATGAAGTTAGATATTTTCGCATGATGGCTCCTAAAATTTAGGGTTTTGCATGAAAACGCCTTTTAACTCCAAATTTTATTTAAGAAAGCTTTGCACATTCATTTTTCATAATTTACAGGTTGGCTTTCAGAGGAAGAAACATAAATTTTTCTTCTCATCAAGATTTGGAGGCTCAAACGAGGATATTTTTCAACGTTCCTCGTGGATTCAAGATTGGAAAGCACAAAAGCTCACTTTCTCATGGTCTATTTTTGTAGGGCATCACTTTTTAGAAATAGGTGGTCAAAATTTTGAACTTTCATCGATTTGGATCTACTTGTTCTTCGTTCCTCTTGAAGGTTGGAAAATTTTATAGTTTTCAAGCGAACCTACTCTTTTTGCATGTCCAAGAAATCCTTAGATTTTTGAAAATATGACGATCTGGGTCTCTTCATAACGAGATTGTCTAGAAAACCCAGACCTCAGCTTTTTTCGGGAAAATTTGCATGCTGGTTTCTACTTCTTAAAAGTTCTTTCCTTTTTGGGAAAAACTTAGATTTTCGAAAATCTGACGATCTGGGTCTTTTCACAACAAGATGTTTTACAAAACCTAGAACTCAGTTTTCCGGCCCTACTTTTTAGGAAATCTTGCATGTTCTTGAAAAAATAAGATTTTTGAAAATCTGACATTTTGGGTCTCTTTAGAATAAGATTATCTACAAAACCTAGACCTCAACTTTTTTTCGAAAAGTTTGCCTTTTTTTGAAGAAAAATTAGCAAGCTATTTTTAGCTTTTGTGTAGAACTTGTCCGAACATAGGCGTGTTCATAGTCAAGCTTCAAGTTTTCAGACATGCAATACTCTCCAACATAAATTAGGACCAAATCTGGGTTGCTTCACAATTTCCTGAGAACCTTCGAGACCGACTTGCATCATGTATGTTGGCGTTTAAATTTGCACCTCTGGAATGCGTATTTGAAACAGACAGCTATGCACAATAAAACTGCTCTTCAAATTAGGAGGGGAAGCTCCCTCTTGCTGATGGTGTTGAAAGAAAGTAAACTAAAAACTAAGTTGCCTATCTTTTCGATCAGCTTAGAGCACAAGGTTTATTAAACACAAACGCTGCAGCTGATATTTTCCGTTTTAAGAACTTCAACTATGACTAACTTAAACTAAAGACGTTTCTAACTTATCAAGTAATACGCAGAGCAAGAGAAACTAGAAATGAACAAGGTTGATTCTCTGACAAAATACTTCAATAAGCTCTTTCTCAACAAACATCTACACACTTCAATGTAAGCTGAAATCAAGATTATAAAAGTAGAACACAAATAACGGAAATCTGAGATGTTATATCAAGGCAAAGGAGGCTCATGATTTTATTACTCAAACTTCTGGAACAAAACTTACTTCTAACATGCTCGAAACAAGAAATTGCAGCTAAAGAGGCTTGCAATCTTGTTCTTACACAATACGAACAGCAATTACAATAACTCCTTATTGGCTAAAAGAGACTCAACAATTCGCTATCATAAAACAATTGAACAACACTTGAGTAACAAATAGAAGGCACAATAGGCTCAGCGTTTTGTTATCACTAGCATGGTTAAAACAAAGTGAACTGAAACTGAATAACAACTTGCTGCAATACAGGCTCGCAATTTGCTATCACAATAACCGTTAAAGAAAACTAATGAGCAGTGTCTTTATCATAAAGCAGCAGGAGTAGGAACCCTAAAAATCTCCTTGCTTTCATTGAATCTAGGGTTTGCTCAACAAGCAAGCTTTCATTTCAAATATAGGAAAAGAAGATAATATCTAACACCTAAGAAGCGTAGTGCTGTGGAAACGCCAACTATTGCTACTTTACTTCTTTTCTTCTCAAAGAATGGATAAGAATTTTTCCAAGAATAGAAAGAAAGCGGAAAGAAAGCTTCTAGAATAAAGCCTTTTCAAATCTCAATCACATCCGTTAAAAAGCAGGAAATTGTGTCCAGGTTTAGTGCATCTATCCCATCAATAGCAAAGTTGTGTTTTTCTAAGATATCTTCTCCAGTTGCAATTTTCCTCAGGAAATCTTCGACCTCATTGGCCGCTTTCTTGAACTTTGCTGACATCATGGAAGTGTGACTTGGCAGAGTCTTATGTTTTTCTTTCATCTACTTTAGTACAATCTCCTTGTATTTTTCCTTGTGCATCTCCCATATCCTCTCACATTCGCCCTTTGAGATGGTGACACTTTCAGGCCAAGGGGGAATTGAAAAACACTTCTCGATCATATCAGGCTTCAGACTACAAATCAACCTGCCATCAACTGATTGAATCTCCCTTGTAGCTGGGTTGTATGTAATGTCCCCGTTTTCAGCATGATCTTGTTTGGAGATGGTTAGCCTTTTTTGGGACCCTTGTGGGCTAACTGGATTGGTTAGAGGGTCAGTGGTACCTTCTGGAGAGTTCGGTCGATTTCATTTTCTGAGATCGTGGATAGGCTCATTGCAGGCCTTGGCAGTACAGGAGTTTCTTTGCTTCTGACGGCACTGAATTCTGTTGAGAATTGAGGGAGATAGGCTTACTTAAGTGATTTAAGTTATATTTTAACTTAAAGTCGTTTTATAAAGTCAAATTGACTTTATAATTCTTATATCACTTAAATAAAAGTCTAAAGTGAATATTTTAAGTTATATCTTTTAATCACTTAAAGGAGGCGCCAAAAATCAAAGTCTAGACTATGGAAAGTGACTTAAGTTTATTTCCATAAATTGAAATGATCTAAAACCCTAAAATGTACGGCCTCCTTGGGTTTTCACCTCCTTTGCTATATAAGGGATTTGGGCAATGAGAAACTCATCTTTTTGAATATTTCAACTTTGCCTTGGAGGTTTTTCCCCTTGCTTTCATCCTGTGATCAGGTTTGCAGCAAATCCACCATTGGAGAACGAAATCTCTTCAGTGTGAGCACTTGTGAGGCTGTGAGAAATCAATTGAATTGGTGCAGATTTAGAGAGCTTCATTTTAGAAGTTCTGCAGTGCTTCAACAGATTTTTGTAGTGTTCTTCATCAGAAACAGAGGGTTTATTGGTTGGTGTTCTTCCTTCTTCATGGCAGGCATCATAGCTACTTGGGCGCACCTTCTAAGATGTTGCAAATAAGGTTTTTTTGGCTTTTCTTGGAGAAATGTCTTCTTTTCTGAGGATCTCTCTTCGTGATCTTGGGCGCCCTACCTATACTTCTCTTTGGCTTCAGTTTCAGACCAAACTTTGCAATTTGTTACTTTCTACTCCAGTTTTCGTCAGTTCTTCACTATTTTGATCGGATTTCTTATTTAAAAAATCTGGAGGCTTTCAGGTATGTTTGTATGTTTTAAATCCATTGTTGATGATAATAAACACCTTCTACAATTTTAGTTTGATTAAATTTGCTCAAGTTTTCATTCTGTGAGCTTTTATATGATGCGCCCCTTCTCTTCTGTCTACAAAATTTCTCTAAAAAACTAAAAAACACAAATAGACTTAAGAAAAAGACAGGGGTTTGAGTAGTGAGCTAGCAAGGCTCATCACAGTGGTATCAGAGCTCTGATCTTGCCAGCTTGTGGGGTTTGAAAAAATTTATGAAGTCACACCAGGAGGGTTTTGACAAGTTCTACTTTTGTGGGGGCCCTAGAAATCAAAGAGGTGATCATAATCCTTTTCCATCATTTGCATTTGACGAACAGGAGGAGGAAATAGACTTGGATAATATGGCTAACAGGGAAGGAGAAAGTTCTCACATGAACAAAGAGGATATAGAGGCTAGAGATGTGCTAAGAGGTATGGTTGCAGGTCAAGAACAGGTAGCAAATATTCTCCAGCAACTCAGCACAAATGTAGAGAACTTAACACTTCAGAGAGGCCAACATCCAGGGCATGATCATGAGGGCAGTATCCATGGCGCACCCCATAGACCTATTGTTCCAGCTTGCACTTTTGAGAGAGCAACATGTCCTACCTTCACCAGAAATGATGCAGAGGGTGAGGAAGAGGTTGAACAGGGTGGTGAGGTTAGCTTTACAGATAACATCATGGCTATGCATGATGAATGGGATGCATTGCCACCTAGAGTTAAGGAGCACCTTAACTTTGATAGATTCATGAGCCAGAAAAGAGAACACACCAGAAACAGGAATGACAGGAAGCCTAGATACCAGCACAGTGATCTTAGACAGGCTACTAATAAACTCACCTTGGCGAACTATGATGGTAGTGGTAGAGTTACAGCACGTGCTTGGATCAGCAAGTTAGACACATTCTTGACTCTACGTCCCATGCCCGAGGAAGATGCCATTCGATTTGCAACACTTCACCTTGATGGCATGGCACATGACTGGTGGATTCATGGCATGGCTACTCTTCACCATGATAGGATCACTTCTTACCAGGAATTCACTGACAGATTGGTTGGGAGGTTTGACAGGTGTGATCCAGAACTTTACTTCAGAGACCTTGCTCAGTTGAAGCAGTTGGGTAGCTTGGAGTCTTATATTGGTGAGTTTCAGAAGCTCTCGGTTATGGTTACCGGAATCTCAGAGAGGAGACTTGTCATTCTATTTGTAGAAGGTCTCCATGAGCCAATGAAAGGTTGGATCAAGGCATTCGATCCACCTACCCTGCATGAAGCTATGAGAAAAGCTCGTAGCATGGAACTTATAGCTTCACGTGGTAAGTTCACTTCAAATGCAGAAGCATCTTCATCCTATAGTGATGGCAAATCAAAACCTAAGGACTCATAAAATATTGATGAAAAGAGGAAGTATGCATTCTATCATTCTCATCCATGAAAAAAGTGAGAAGATTGAACAGGAAATCCTAGAGGAGTATGAGATAAATCAGGAGGATTATCTTTTTTGCTTCTAGTTCCGTGGGGATAGAGGTATGTGTTTGGGATCAGAACAGATATGGGGCTCAATTTGTAAACAATTCTCTTTATGAGGCGAATGCTACTTTCTCTTGTGATAATCTGCTCTTTGATGCGGAAGTTGATCCTTTACTTAGTGGAGCAGCCACTAGTGTTTTGTAGACACATGATGGAGGAGACATTTTACAATGGCATGATGTCATTACGGATTTGTTTGAGGACAGCAGCTTAATGCCTCATCATTCTCATGAAATGGGAGCTTGTAATCATGAGCAAGTGAATGAGATGATATCCTCCTTTGATGGAAGCCCTACATCCATTGGTGGACATGAAGATATCAAGCATAAGAAGACTGATTTTGTGTACTTTGGCATTGAAAAGATTAGGTCTGAAATGCTGAATGAAGAGTGGTTGAGGAAGGCCAAGGAGGCTAGGTTAGTTGCTGCAAATGCAAAACAACGTCTTCAAGAGGGGAAGGAAAAAGTCAATCACCTAAACATAGCAAGATATAAAAGGATAGATGACCTTAGAAGGCTTTTAACTCAAAGAGAGGATGGATATGGATATGTACCTTGTTCTAATAATGATTCACCATGTGAGGTTGAAATTGTTCAAAGTTTGGAAACTCATTCTTCTAGGGGTTGCATATGGGATGACGATGATCCAGTTTCTCTTCCTAGAGTGGATGGTATTCCGTATGATGATCTTCTCTTCGAGTTAGATATTACTCACGATCTGGCAACTATCTACTTGTTGCTTGGTGATTTAATCTTCTTAGACTCTTCATTGATCGATGGTTGTCCTACTTGGAGTTGGCATGATTTGTAGAGTTGGGATTTAGGAGCTACATTGCTAGATGGTTGGTACCATTGGTTGACAGGATATGATGACATCATGGGTTCCAGCTACAGACAAAGATGCTGTGTTGCGGATGCTTCCCGATATTCTTATTTTATTATGATGGATGGATGTGAGTACCGTTTATATTGGGATCTAAGTGGCGACATGATTGGTACTGTGTTTTGGATGAGTTCCATGCATTGGCTTCACCACTTTTGGCATGGTGAAGTTGAGATCAGTGTTGAGCAGCGGAGGACAGTTGATGACAGTAGGGACATTTCACGGTACTATCCTTGGGATCCTGGTGGAGTGGTTGATCCTTTGCTGTTGAGATTGCTTGCGGACAAGCAATTTCAGGGAGGGTGGACTGTAATGTCCCCGTTTTCAGCGTGATCTTGTTTGGAGATGGTTAGCCTTTTTTGGGACCCTTGTGGGCTAACTGGATTGGTTAGAGGGTTAGCGGTACCTTCTGGAGAGTTCGTTCGATTTCATTTTCTGAGATCGTGGATAGGCTCATTGCAGGCCTTGGCAGTACAGGAGTTTCTTTGCTTCTGACGGCACTGAATTTTGTTGAGAATTGAGGGAGATAGGCTTACTTAAGTGATTTAAGTTATATTTTAACTTAAAGTCTTTTTATAAAGTCAAATTGACTTTATAATTCTTATATCACTTCAATAAAAGTCTAAAGTGAATATTTTAAGTTATATCTTTTAATCACTTAAAGGAGGCGCCAAAAATCAAAGTCTAGACTATGGAAACTGACTTAAGTTTATTTCCATAAATTGAAATGATCTAAAACCCTAAAATGTACGGCCTCCTTGGGTTTTCACCTCCTTTGCTATATAAGGGATTTGGGCAATGAGAAACTCATCTTTTTGAATATTTCAACTTTGTCTTGGAGGTTTTTTCCCTTGCTTTCATCCTGTGATCAGGTTTGCAGCAAATCCACCATTGGAGAACGAAATCTCTTCAGTGTGAGCACTTGTGAGGCTGTGAGAGATCAGTTGAATTGGTGCAGATTTAGAGAGCTTCATTTCAGAAGTTCTGCAGTGCTTCAACAGATTTTTGTAGCGTTCTTCATCAGAAACAGAGGGTTTATTGGTTGGTGTTCTTCCTTCTTCATGGCAGGCATCATAGCTACTTGGGCGCACCTTCTAAGATGTTGCAAATAAGGTTTTTTTGGATTTTCTTGGAGAAATGTCTTCTTTTTTGAGGATCTCTCTTCATGATCTTGGGCGCCCTACCTATACTTCTCTTTGGCTTCAGTTTCAGACCAAACTTTGCAATCTGTAATTTTCTACTCCAGTTTTCGTCAGTTCTTCACTATTTTGATCGAATTTCTTATTTAAAAAATCTGGAGGCTTTCGGGTATGTTTGTATGTTTTAAATCCATTGTTGATGATAATAAACACCTTCTACAATTTTAGTTTGATTAAATTTGCTCAAGTTTTCATTCTGTGAGCTTTTATATGATGCGCCCCTTCTCTTCTGTCTACAAAATTTCTCTAAAAAACTAAAAAACACAAATAGACTTAAGAAAAAGATAGGGGTTTGAGCAGTGAGCTAGCAAGGCTCATCACATTGTAATGCTTGATGCAAGCGATTACGAACTCAAGACTCTGAACTGATATAGGAATAGATGTTGCTGGGAGGAGTCTAGAGTGTCCCAGGTTTTTGATTGAGGTGTTGCCTGCGCTCTCCAAAGCGTGTAGATCAAACACCAGCTTGATATGATGCAAGTCTGTCTCAGCTGTTTTGATGTAATCATGATAGAGAGCTGATCCAGTCTTGAAAACATTGGGAGTATACTCCATTTCGGAAACCTTGAAGAATGACTGTACCTAGGTTCAGACAAGTTTTGGGCAACTTACTATTTTTAGAATGCTGATTTTTCTTGCTCCAACGGACAATTTTTTTGTTTGAAAATTTTCTTGAGATATGGGTTCTGCTCAGAATTTCGTTGCAAGACAACCCAAATTGTCTGTTTTCGAAAATTTTGAATTTATACTGAAAAAGCAGCAAACCCTAATTTTTTCAATTTTTCACGAAAGAAACTGGCACCTAGGTTTTGTTTAGAATATGATTAGAAATGGACCCAGTTGATTAGATTTGCAAAATACTGATGGCTGATTGAAAAAGCAGCCAACCCTAGAATTTGAAACTTTCTTGAAAAAAAGTTGTGATATGGGTTTTCTTCAGAAGACTGATTTGAGAGGACCCAGATGATTGAAAATTGAATGTACTAAGAATTTCACTGACATGCAAATAAAAAGCAGCTGCTGCAACTTGATGAAGTTCTTGAAATTTTTTTTCAGAAGAATGAGGTGATAAGACCTAGATGGCTGAAAATTTGAAAACCTTGGCCTTCTCCTTGAAAAATTTGATCTTCTGGATGAAAAAGCATGAAAAAGCAAGGGTTTATGTTGCTGATTTGAAAAATTTGATGAATAACCAACAAACTGAGCTCTTGAATCTTGAAAAATTTCTTCTAACTTGCTGCTCCAATTTTCTCCTTTGAATGATACCTGCAAAAATAATGAAAATTACATTGAAGAGAGGTGTTAAATAGACTTAGGGTTTGAACTAGGTTTGCTTTCTTTTGCTTTTATTTTCAAAACCCTAAAAATCTCTGATCATTGAACTTGGACGCCCATGCTTCATTCTCTTGCAATTTTGAAACTTTGAAAATCTTGAAAATTCTAGTAAGGCATGAGAAGTTGGGCGCCCTTCTTGGCTAGGGGCGCCCACTTTTGCAATGTTAGTCATTTTTTTGATATTTTCAACTTTTCACCTTTTTGACCCCCTACTTCGTCTTCGATTTCCGGCTTGCAGACTAATCTGATGGGCGAGCTGAATAATTCATTGCGGAGCTAGACCTGTTCTGAGAAGATTGTTCTGGAGGCCTCTCTGGCTAAAATCTTCATCTCGACCTTCGAATTCATGGGAGCCTTTCTTCTCCAGGGGCGCCCATTTTGTCCAGAGTTAGCCATTTTTATGATCTTCAGTTTCTTCATTAACTCTTCTTCCATAGATGATCTTGTCGAATCTGGTGATCTAGGCATCGGATTGACTGATGATTATGCTCGTTGCAAAGCTAAGATCTTAAGAGAGGTCTTCTAAGAGAGACTTCATCAAATAGTGAGTTTTAAACCTTCAAAAGCTTGGGCGCCCTTCTTGGTTGGGGGCGCCGAAGTTCACTATACTTAGTCATTTTTCATAGATTTTCACCTTGCTTCTGAATTCTGAAACTTCACATCTTGTTTCACCCTATGTTCAGCCTCTCGTATCTGGTGACTGCAACCTCTGATTGGCGTGCTGGATATCTTGTTGGAGAGCCTGATAAACTGCGAAGAAATCATGTTAGAGCCACATATGCATATTCATCTGTTTTTCCCTTTGAAATCTTGGGCGCCTCTTCACTCCTGGGGCGCCCAAACCTTCTAGACTTAGTCATTTTCATCTGATTTTCATCTTCAAGTTTGAAACCTTCATTTTGTACATTCCACTTTGCTCTGAATCTATTGGAGATTGGGCAGTCAGATGCTTTGCCGGAGACAGGCGTTGCGGAGCTGGCTGAATACTGAAGAGATTGAGCACATTCACAAACTGTAACTGCTGAGTTAGGTGTTCCAAAAAGCTTGGCGCCCCTCTTCACCAGGGGCACCCAAAGTTCTCACACTTAGTCAAATTTTGATAATTTTCATTCTTTTCCATTCTGACTTCAGTTTGGATCCCCCCTGTTCGGCCTCAAATCCCGGGTGACTGGATGATCTGTTGACTGTACCGTCAGACTCGCTGCGGAGCTGGCAGAGAACTGAGCAACTTTGATTGGAAGCGTAAACCCTAATTTCAACTTTTAGTGCCCTAAAAAGATGGGCGCCTATTCTCTCTTGGGGTGCCCAAGTCAACCAGTGTCAGAAAATTTTCACAATTTTCACCTTCTTCCCCGTTCTTCGTGCTTGCTCACCAACTCGCCTTCTGTTGAATGCCTTGAGTGTCGAATCTAACGCCTGGCAGCTGAATGACCTCCATTAATGACTTCGGAGCTCTGGATATGCTTTTGAAAAAGCAGAATAGACCCAGTAGGGAAAAACTGATTATTTTGAGATTTTGACTGCACCAGCCTGATATGGAAGTATTTTGAGCCAATCAAAATCAGTTTGAACCTTATCGGACCAACTTTCTATTTTTAGAAAGTTTTCCCAGTATCCGTTTCAAAAGAAACCCAGAAAAACCTAGAAAAAGTTACTATTTTTAGAAAATTTCTAAAAATAGCAGTTTTCCTAAAAAGTAGGGATGAAAAACCGAGATCTGGGTTTTGTAGATTAAGCTTCTCTGAGCAAACCTAGATCGTTAGATTTTGAAACTTTTTTGTTTTAACCCCTCATGCAAGACATGCACACCCAAATTTTGACCTTTTTGACTGATTTAACAAGACTTTTACTCATTTCTTCAAAATGTGTAACAAAAATTTTAATTTAGGGGTACAACAATGTACATCTAATGTTTGATTTGCATGCTTTGGAAGGTGTAGGAAATATTGCAGTCAAAAATCTTGATCATTCCGGTTTGCTTGCAGTAGCTTCTTTCCCCATCTTGTTGGAAAGCATTGAATTTGTAATTGCTTGTATCAAGCATTACAATCCAACTTCACGAGAAATCATATCAGTAGATGGGCGTAGTATTTGTAGCCTCCGGTCGAAAGACATTGAGAATTGTTTTGCAATACCACCATGCGCGGAAAATTTCATCATATCTATTGAAGAATGTGAAAGAGTGTGGTATGGACAAAAGGAAAAATGCCAGAAAAGAATGGTTCAAAAGTGGCTGAAAGAAATGCAAAATAATTTGCTGAGGAATGTTGGGTGCAATGACTTCAAGGATGAAATTGCAGCCATGATTACTTTGCTCAACCGAGTCATAGGTCAAGCAGAGGCTAATAAATTTCAGCCTTGGATGTTTTATGTCATCTCCCTGATTGTTGACAGAATAGAGCACTATGACTGGCCAACATTGATTAGTGATTGTCTCCATCGGACAGAGTTATTGAAGGCCCAAGAATTCCACATGATATCATACCTCGTATATCTAATGGCCTTTCAACGCAAGTTTAGAGGTTTGACTGTCATTGGAATCCTGGGTGTTCAGCATGTGTATGATCATTACCCACAACTAGAATTTTCAGAATCTTAGTGGCGATTCACCAGTTCGCAATGTCTCAACACCTGTTGATCCATCAAGAGTTGCTAGAGCTGAAACTGATCCTCCCAGAGAAGTTAGTAGAGACTCCTCGTCTTGGCTTGAGAACTTGCTGGGTAGAAAGAGGAGGAAGCCTTCTTATCGGTTGAACTTGGCAGAGCTTGATAGCGTATACCATGACACAACAGAGAAGAAACTTAAGAAGCAAATTCATATGGAGAAGAATCCCAAAGGCAAGATCATCCTTGAGTTTGCCACACCTCATGAATACAAGAACATTGATGAGGTTGAAATTGATGACTTCAAAGTTGTCAAGGACAATCTCGAAAGAAGCACTTGACACATTGATGTAAATCTCTTCGAGGTTGCAACAGACAATCTGAAGGAACGAGTGCTCAAGGATGTAGAAGATAAGGCAACCCTCAAGGCTAAGATTTGACAGTTGCGGCAATATGTTTCCAACATCCTTCATGGTACTTCATGGGCCATCTTGTTGCTTCCGCAAATTCTGGAGTCACCTGTAGATCAACATTAGCTGAGTCAGTTGGTCCTCTGCGGAAAGCATTTGAGAGATTGAGTAGAAGAATTCATCACCACGGGAAGATTTATACCTGTAGAAATGTACCAATTGAGGTACAACGCCCATGATCTTTGCTCAGGAATTCAGGAGTCCGAGCAAAATATAGCGGAAAGGAAGCTAAGAGGCGAGATTGTCAAATTCGACTTGAGGACGGCTTATGATTCAGTCTCTATAGAAGAACATTAGAGGAAGCTTTTTGCTTGGAGAGAACAACACCTCTTCAAAGTAAAAACCTACGAAGGAATATTTTTAGAATTGGCTGGATATAGACAGAAGGTTGCTAGTGCTCTCAAGTTCGTAAGCACGTTTATGTCACAAATTCCTTGTCAATATTGACATGTAGATGGCACTTTGATCTTGATGAAGTACAGACAAAGTTTTTAGAACCTTGTCTGTGGCAGTTTTAATGGTGATCTTGTTGCCTTGAAAATGAATTATGTGGTTTCCATGTTAGCAAAATTTCATGAAGCAGTTGAAAAGAGAAAAGAATTCCTAAGTTAGATCGCAGATGGTGAGGAGATGTTGGAAAGACTGTACATTGTTCTGAAGAGTATTAGTTTTCCTGATGAATGGGGTAGTTAACGGCTTTTTGGAGGATATGTTATCCGAAGTTGTCAATGAGTGAACTACCAGTTGGAGCATGGAAAGATTTCCAGAGATAGAACTCAAGTAATGGCGACAGTTAACTTGATGTCTTTTCCAAGTTAACTAGCTGCCTCCTCCGTGCTTATCTATTCTTTGGAGATATGAAATGTATAGTTGGAGCTTTTCTTATTGTTAGAGCAGTTAACTGATGTTAGCATTCCAGTTAACTGTTAGTTATCTTTTGTTTATTTTTAGAAATAAAACTTGCATGTTGGCAAGACTAGTTGTTAAAAACAAGGAGATTTTAGGGTTCCGTACTCCTTTGTTTGTGTATAAATAAGGGCAGCCTTGCCCATTTATTTTTAACCGTTATTGTGATAACAAATTGTTGAGCCTATTTTGCTTGCTTTGTTATTCAGTGTTTGTTTAATTTTTGTCTATGTAATTTGGTTGATTGCATATTGTAAGCCTACTTTGCTACAATTTGCTGTCCCAAAAGTGTAATTGTCATTGGAGAATATTGAGAAAAAAAATCTTATGCCTATTTTGCTTTGATCTACTGTCTCAATTATTTTCAATACTTTTGTCTTATGTATTTGCTTGTTTAATCTTTATTTCAGCTTACACCTCATAAGTACAATGAGTCTTCAGGGGTTAGTTGGGAGCGAGTTTATTTAAGTTTTGTGTTATCAATAATTCCTTCTTTACTTCTAATTCTCAAGCTTTGAATTTATCTGAGTTATTAGAAGCGTCATTAGTTTAGGCCTAGTTGTAGTTGAAAGTTTGCAAAACCAGAGAAAACCTCAGCTACGATGCAAATAGTTTTATAAACTTGTGCTCTCAGCTGAGATAAAAAGATTGGCAATTAGTTTAGTATTTCTTTTAAGCATCATCAATGAAGAGGGAGCTTCCCCTCCTAATTTGAAGAGCATTCTAACTGTGCATAGCTGTCCATTTCTTAATCCACATTCCAGAGGTGTGAATTGAAACGTCAACAACTTGCTATAACTGTTTTGATTTCTGTTTTATATGGTTTTGAGTTTTAAAAGTTTGAAATATTGATTCACCCCCCTGCCCTCCCCCCTCCTCTCAATATTTCCTGTCTTCAATTGGTATCAGAGCAGGGTTCCTTGGTTTGAAAGGTTAATTGCTTGGAGGTTGGTCTTGATAGCACACATGGGTTCTCATGAAGGGCTTGCGATGAACATAGCTCCCTTATTCGATGGCTCTAACTATGCATTCTGGAGTGTTTCAATGCATACCTTGTAATGTCCCCTTCTCATCAGTGATTAGCATTGCAATTCATCAGTCTATTCTAGAACCCGTAGACTGGAATGAGGTGAAATTAGGGTTTCTTGGCTTGGAGTTTGTGGCATTTCATGTTATTTACTATTTTTAGTAAATGCTTGTTGTGGCAGTTGTAGTTGTCTATTCTTAGTCCCTTGCAGTTGGAGCAGTTGTTGTAATATTGGTTTGGACTTCAGAAAGCTTTATTTGGTGAAAAATATTTAATTAAAGGCATTATGTTTTAATTCATTGTTGACACCCCCCCTTGGCCTAAGGAGATAACTTAAGTTGTTTTTAAAAGTGGGGCCATGAAGGGTACGCCCTCATTATAAGATTATATATTCTTTATTCAAATATTTCCTCAGCTTGAAATGGGACGCCACTTTTATAAAAGTGAATTTTTGAATAAAGTGAATTTCTTATAAGGCTTTTTGGGATGCCACCTTGAGAAGTTGAATGGTTTTGGGAAATTGAAGGGTCTCCTGTGTCTTTTGGTCTGCTTCTCAGGCATTTGAAGAGTTTGTGAGCTCTTATTTATTGAAGGTCTTTGCTCCAGCATTTCATCCATGAAAATTATGCTAAAGTTATGCTGTCGAAATGACAATTGACATATTGCTTCGAGGATGTCTACCTCCTAGCTTTTCATCCAATTTCGTGTTTGTAATATAACACCTAGTTGGCTACATTGCTGCTTCTCAACATCAGACTAGCAGATTGAGCATCAAAGATTGAAGAATTTTGGAGTTTTTTCACAGTTCTGGTTTCCTGGTTTTTATACAGCTGAAGTTGATTTTTGTTCATATCAATTTGAGTGATTTTATTTTCATTCTGGGTATTTTGGCAATCCAATTGTTGACTCAAGGCGCCATCTTCCTCAAAGAATTGGAATTTAATTCCAAGTGATTATTTTTATCTTGCGAAATCGAACTTCTAAGGAGGCCGTACCATTTTGAGGTGCATTGGGATTCGTGCTAAATAATCTGGAGTCTTTGGTGGCTGTTTCTGGAATGAATCTTGGGCACCAGACCTCTACGGAGCATTTGCAACTTATTTCTTGTCATTCGGAGGTAAATTGACCATCTTATGAGCATTTTATGAATTCACAGTTTGCTGGTTGAATTTCCAGAATTCTGATTTTTATATCAAATTGTTGCAATTTCCAGTTTTTGATCATATACTTCAGTATTTGAGAGTTATATCATTGTAAAAGTTCATACTTAACATCTAAGGTTCATTCCTTATCATTGTAATTAGTAATATGCAGAGTTTTAATTTGTAAGGTTGAGATTAAGCATTACTAATCCAACCAATCTTTCAGTTCTGCAATTACTTTCTGTTTTATCATTAAATTACCCCTGGATGGTTTACCGCCAGTGTGGACAATCTGTTTGTAACTCTCTTATACCCACTTTCAGAGTGGTGAATCCCCACAGCTCTGTGGATGCCCGCCGTAGCGGACGAATTGCTTTAATTTTAGTCTCTTTCCCCCCACTGTTTGGTGGTAGTGTGGAAATGTTTTTCATGGCTGGTTATCCGCCTATCAGTTCTTAATTTCAAGTTTCAACACTCCGTCATATGTTAGCACCTCGCCCTCAGTGGGATCTTGAGTGCACATTCTTGACGTTGAGTAGCTTTCATTCCAAGTTCAGTTTTACATTTGATGCTAACGCTAATCCAGTTAACTATTGTTGGTTATGTTGTGTTAAATTATCGGAAAAAATTGGTTAGCATATTTCAGTGGTATCAGAGCAGAAGACCCTGCCATCCTGTGGCAAATTGCAGTTGGGTAACGGATGAGTGAAAGAGACACTAGGCCATACACCAGAAGTCAGGCTAGAAATCAGCATCAGTTTCCGCCCGTTCCTGAGGCAGATACCTTCTCAGAAGTCCTAAGAGATCTTGGTAAAACAGTGGAAGGTTCAGACAATTCAGTGGAAGTGGTTGATCAGACAGTTGTAATAATGTCAGACACTGTAAGGAGAGATAATGAAGAAAGGGACAGAGTGGAGAAGAAGTTTGATGGGATGATAGACATGATGTCTCGATTGTTGTCCAAGTTGGACCAGCAAGCAGCTCAAAACATCATTCAGCCCCAAAATAACTCAACTGGAGAAAGCAGTGGAGTTAATGGAAATAATAATAGTGGCAGTCTTGAGGTAAATACAAGAGACAGAATTGTAGGTCAGCATGCTGCAATTCCTAGTGGGTCATCCTCTAGACCCCTTTTTCCCGTCTTTACACCCAGGGAAGAGCAACAACCAGTTGAAGCTGCTCCAAACTTTGTTGATGATGCACGTCAAGCTTACATGGAGTACGTTTCTTTACCTCTTGATTTGAGAGGTTCTTGGACCTTTGATCAATACATGAATCAAAGGAGTCGGAGAAATGGTGGAAGGAATGATCAACGTCCTCCTACAACACCTAGAAATGATTTCTACCAGGCATTGGGAAAGATCACTATGGAACATTTTGATGGTAGTAATAAGTGTACAGCCAGATCATGGGTACAAAAGTTAGACAACTACCTCTCTCTTAGACCCATGCCGGAAGAAGATGCTATCAAATTTGCTACTTTGCATTTAGATGGCATAGCTCATGAATGGTGGACTCATGGTTTGGTCACTCTTGGCCATAATCTCGTTCGCACATATGGAGAGTTTACCAATAAGTTGATTGAAAGATTTGACACCAAAGATCCAGAATTGAGATTTAGAGAATTGGCACAATTGAAATAGCAAGGATCTTTAGAAAACTATGTGGCTGATTTTCAGAGGTTGTCAGTAATGGTGCCTAACATTACTGAAAGAAGACTTGTGGTACTTTTTGCTGAAGGTTTAATGGAGCCTTTGAAGGGTTGGGTCAAAGCATTCGATCCACCAACATTAGATGAAGCTATCAAGAAAGCTAGGAGCATGGAGTTGGCAGCCCCAAGGCCTAAGTTTCACTCAAAACCATTCAGCCATAAGAAAGATAAAAAGCCTTCTTCAAATCTACCCAAGAAGTTTCCACCAAGGCTGTCCGAAGAGCTCAAAGAACAGCTTAGAAAGGATGGAGTTTGTTATACTTGCCATGATCCTTGGGTTAAGGGTCACCGTTGCTATGGAAGAGGCAAAGCAAATCGAATGGAGGGCTATTCTGATTATGGATCAGAATCTGATTCGTCTGATCAGCAATATGAATCAGCAAGTAGTGAAGGTGAAGAAGTTCCAGAAGACAAGTCCGAAGAGGTGGGAGATGGTAGTGCTTTCGCACAACTATCTAGTTTTCAAAAAAATGAATCTTTTAGGGTTCATGGAGTTGTGAATTCACAAAGGATAGTTGCTCTAATTGATACCGGAGCAACTCACAATTTTATTGATGAAGGACTAGTTGCTAGAAAAGGTTTGAAGACTGAAGAATTTGATGGTTTCAAAGTAATGGTTGCTGATGGTTTTACTATGTCTTGCACAAGTAAGATTCCTAACCTCTCTTTGCAATTAGGGAATCATGAGATTAAAGATGATTTTTATGTGGTGGGAATTGGAGACACTGATGTTGTGTTGGGCATACAATGGCTGCGATCTCTTGGAGAGATCACATTGAACTTGCAAACTATGGAGCTGAAATTTTAGTCTAATGGAAGGAAGGTTGTTCTAAGAGGGATGTCAAATGGAGGCCCTCGAATTGTGTCTTTGAAGAGGATGGAAAGGCTGATCCGCCATGATCAGGTTGAATGGGCTGCTGAATGTATGGTTCTACCAGCTGATCCAGTAGAGGAGAAAAGGCAATATCATCCTGATATTCAAGCCTTACTTTCAAAGAAGAGCAAAGTCTTTGGAAACCTACCTCCTGGAAGACCTCCTGAAAGAGGTTCTGAGCATGTGATTGAGTTAGAAGAGGGAGCAAAACCGGTCATGACTACACCTTACCACTATCCAAAGAGGCAGAAAGATGAAATTGAAAAAGCCATCAAGGAATTGTTGGAAAGCGGTTTCATTAGACCAAGCAAAAGTCCTTTTGCATCTGCAGTAGTGCTGGTCAAAAAGAAAGATGGCACAATGCGTATGTGTGTTGACTATCGCGCATTGAATCAGAAAACCATCAAGAATAGATATCCTATCCCTAGGATTGATGAGCTTATTGATGAGCTCCATGGGGCAATGTTCTTCTCAAAGATTGATCTTCGTTCAGGCTATCACCAAATCAAAATGAGGGAGGCGGATATAGAGAAGACAACATTTAGATGCCATTTTGGGCATTTTGAATTTCTTGTCATGCCTTTTGGTTTGACAAATGCTCTAGCCACATTTCAATCTTGTATGAACAAGATTTTTAGACAGCAGTTGAGGAAGTTTGTGCTCGTCTTCTTCGACGATATTCTCATATTCAGTAAGTCATGGGAAGAGCACCTTAAGCATTTGGAAGAAGTGCTTAGCATTTTAGAGGCGGAATGTTTGTTCGCCAAAGAATCAAAGTGTGAATTTGGGTTGACAGAACTTCTATATCTTGGCCACATTATCAGTTCAAAGGGTGTGAAAGTGGATCCAGAAAAGATAAGGGCAATTCTTGATTGGCCAACTCCAAAGACTATTTCTCATTTGAGAGGGTTTTTAGGGTTATGTGGATTTTATAGAAGATTTGTGAAAGGATATTCACATCAAGCAGCACCACTCACAGATCTTACAAAGAAAGGAGCCTTCCTTTGGACTAAACAAGCACAAGAGGTTTTTGATAAGTTCAAACAAATCATGAGTTCGTGTCCAGTGTTGGCACTTCCGGATTTTTCAAAACCTTTTGAATTACAATGTGATGCTTCAGGTGAAGGTGTTGGAGCTGTTCTAATGCAAGACAAACACCCTATTGTCTTCGAGAGCCGGAAGTTGAGAGGGGCAGAAAAAACTTACTCTATTTATGACAAAGAGATGCTTGCCATCATGCATGCTTTGTCTAAATTCCGTCAATACTTGGTGGGAAGTAAATTTGTTGTTAAGACTGATCACAACAGTCTTAAACATTTTATGCGCCAAAAGGATTTGAATGAAAGGCAGCAAAAGTGGGTTAGTAAGCTCCAAGCATATGACTTTGACATTGAATATGTCAAAGGAAAAAATAATATAGTGGCTGATGCTCTTTCAAGAAGGCCTCATTTGCAGTCACTTTGTGAGTTATCAGCAGATTGGAAGGAGTTAATTGCTGCTGATTATGTTAAAAATCAGTTTGCAACCAGCTTGTTAGAAGGTCATTTGGTTGATGAAAGGTATAAGTTGGTTGATGGTATAATATATTATAAAGATAGAATCTTTTTAGTACAAGAATCTAAGCTTAAAAAGAAGATTCTACAATCTTTTCATGATGTTCCCCTTGCTGGTCATCAAGGGATTTTCAAGACTTATAAGCAGATTCGTGAAAGATTCACTTGGAAAGGATTGAAAGAAGAAGTCTTGAACTACATTAGAGAGTGTCCTATTTGCCAAAGAAATAAAAATGAACACTCTTATCCAGCTGGTCTACTTCAGTCTTTGCCCATTCCAAATCAGAAATGGGAAAGTATTGCCATGGATTTTATCACAGGGTTGCCCAAGGTGCAAGGACGTGATTGTATTTTTGTTGTGGTTGATAGACTAACGAAATTTGCTCATTTCTTTGCTGTTACCACTTCATTTACAGCAGCTCAAGTGGCTGAGTTGTTTTTCAGAGAGGTTTTCCGTTTGCATGGGTTGCCTAAAACTATTGTCAGTGATAGGGACGGCAAGTTCCTAAGTGTTTTTTGGCAGGAGATCTTCAGATTGAGTGGGACAGTGCTTACTCCAAGCACTAGTTATCACCCACAAACAGATGGGCAATCAGAAATTGTTAACAAGTGGTTAGAGGGCTACCTAAGAAATTATGTTTCAGGACAGCAAAGAGCTTGGATTAAATGGCTTCATTTAGAAGAGTATTGTTATAACTCTTCTTATCACATGTCAATTAAGATTGCACCTTTTATGGCTCTTTATGGTTATGAAGCTACTAATTTTGTTGATTTAGTATTTGGTGATAGTAGAGCTCCACAAGCACTGGATATGTTACAACAGAGCCAAGACATCTTGAAGTCTCTCAAGGAAAATCTGCAACAAGCTCAAAATCAGCAGAAGTTATACGCTGATCAGCAGCGTGTTGAGAGGTCTTTTGAAGTTGGGGACATGGTCTATTTGAGGCTTCAGCCATATAGACAATCTTCTCTCAAGAAAAGTGGTGCGGAAAAGTTGAAGCCACGTTTTTATGGCCCTTTCAAAGTCACCAAGAGAATTGGTGAAGTTGCTTATGAGTTGGAACTTCCAGCTGAAAGCAAAGTACATAATGTCTTTCATGTGTCATGCCTCAAGAAGGCAATTGGACACAACGTGGTGGCTACATCAGAATTACCTCCATTGGATGAGGAAGGTCAGTTAGTGTTGATTCTTGAAGAAATCCTTGATACTAGAGAACGTTCTTTGAGGAGAAGGACAATCAAAGAGTACTTGGTTAAATGGAGGAATTTTCCTATTGAAGATGCCACGTGGGAAGGTGAACAAATTTTGTTGCATCCATCTTTTCAGTTGCTTGAGGACAAGCAATTTCGAGGAGGGCGGACTGTAATGTCCCCTTCTCATCAGTGATTAGCATTGCAATTCATCAGTCTATTCCGGAACCCGTAGACTGGAATGAGGTGAAATTAGGGTTTCTTGGCTTGGAGTTTGTGGCATTTCATGTTATTTACTATTTTTAGTAAATGCTTGTTGTGGCAGTTGCAGTTGTCTATTCTTAGTCCCTTGCAGTTGGAGCAGTTGTTGTAATATTGGTTTGGTCTTTAGAAAGCTTTATTTGGTGAAAAATATTTAATTAAAGGCATTATGTTTTAATTCAATGTTGACACCCCCCCTTGGCCTAAGGAGATAACTTAAGTTGTTTTTAAAAGTGGGGCCATGAAGGGTACGCCCTCATTATAAGATTATATATTCTTTATTCAAATATTTCCTCAGCTTGAAATGGGACGCCACTTTTATAAAAGTGAATTTTTGAATAAAGTGAATTTCTTATGAGGCTTTTTGGGACGCCACCTTGAGAAGTTGAATGGTTTTGGGAAATTGAAGGGTCTCCTGTGTCTTTTGGTCTGCTTCTCAGGCATTTGAAGAGTTTGTGAGCTCTTATTTATTGAAGGTCTTTGCTCCAGCATTTCATCCATGAAAATTATGCTAAAGTTATGCTGTTGAAATGACAATTGACATATTGCTTCGAGGATGTCTACCTCCTAGCTTTTCATCCAATTTCGTGTTTGTAATATAACACCTAGTTGGCTACATTGCTGCTTCTCAACATTAGACTAGCAGATTGAGCATCAAAGATTGAAGAATTTTGGAGTTTTTTCACAGTTTTGGTTTCCTGGTTTTTATACAGCTGAAGTTGATTTTTGTTCATATCAATTTGAGTGATTTTATTTTCATTCTGGGTATTTTGGCAATCCAATTGTTGACTCAAGGCGCCATCTTCCTCAAAGAATTGGAATTTAATTCCAAGTGTTTATTTTTATCTTGCAAAATCGAACTTCTAAGGAGGCCATACCATTTTGAGGTGCATTGGGATTCGTGCTAAATAATCTGGAGTCTTTGGTGGCTGTTTCTGGAACGAATCTTGGGCGCCAGACCTCTAGGGAGCATTTGCAACTTATTTCTCGTCATTCGGAGGTAAATTGACCATCTTATGAGCATTTTATGAATTCACAGTTTGCTGGTTGAATTTCCAGAATTCTAATTTTTATATCAGATTGTTGCAATTTCCAGTTTTTGATCATATACTTCAGTATTTGAGAGTTGTATCATTGTAAAAGTTCATACTTAACATCTAAGGTTCATTCCTTATCATTGTAATTAGTAATATGCAGAGTTTTAATTTGTAAGGTTGAGATTAAGCATTACTAATCCAACCAATCTTTCAATTCTGCAATTACTTTCTGTTTTATCATTAAATTACCCCTGGATGGTTTACCGCCAGTGTGGACAATCTGTTTGTAACTCTCTTATACCCACTTTCAGAGTGGTGAATCCCCACAGCTCTGTGGATGCCCGCCGTAGCGGACAAATTGCTTTAATTGTAATCTCTTTCCCCCCACTGTTTGGTGGTAGTGTGGAAATGTTTTTCATGGCTGGTTATCCGCCTATCAGTTCTTAATTTCAAGTTTCAACACTCCGTCATATGTTAGCACCTCGCCCTCAGTGGGATCTTGAGTGCACATTCTTGACGTTGAGTAGCTTTCATTCCAAGTTCAGTTTTACATTTGATGCTAACGCTAGTCCAGTTAACTATTGCTGGTTATGTTGTGTTAAATTATCGGAAAAAATTGGTTAGCATATTTCATACCTATCTGATGTCATTTTTTTTTGATGTTTGGAGAAGTGTAGTAATAGGTTATACAATTCCATCAACTCTTCCGTCTGATGCAGATGGAAAGAAAGCTTTTGAGAATAATGCAAAAGCTATGAATGCTATCTTATGTGGTTTCTCAGAAATATAATTTGTGAAGGTTATGCATTGTGATACTGCTCATGAGATTTGGGATAAACTTTAGAAGACATATGACAAAGATGCCAAAGTCAAGAAAGCAAAGCTTCAGATGCATAGAAGTCATTTTGAGAGTCTCAAGATGTAGGAAGAGGAAAACATTGCTTCTTATTTTCTGCGAGTAGATGAACTTGTGAACACTATCAAAGGCATAGGAGAGAACGTTGAAGAGTCTACAGTTGTTCAAAAGATTTTGAGATCACTTCCTTTGCGTTTTGATGCAAAGCTTGACAAGTTAACTGTAGAAGAGCTACATGGTGTTCTTACAGCCTATGAGATGAGGAATATTCCTGAACAATCAGTCAAAAAGGGGGCAGCCTTCAAAGTTTCGAAGAAGGGAAAAGACAAGGAGCCTACTACTAGTGATAGTTCTGATGAAGATTTAGATTCTGGAGAGGCACAATTCATTAGGAAGTTGAAGAAGGGTTCAGGCAAATACAATGGCAAGTTGCCTTTCAAACACTTCAATTGTGGAAAGGTGGGACACTTTGCAACCAAATGCCCTTATGAGAAGCTTGAGGACAGCGGCGGTGAAAAGAAATCAAAACATTTCAAGAAGGGGTATCAAGGTAAGAAGAATATATCTAAGAAATCTTTAAAATTTTTGTATTCAAAAGATCACAATAGTTCAACAGAAGTTAGTGATGTGTCTTCAGTAGAAGAAATTTTATTTATGGTTGAAGAAGTAAATATGCTTGAGATTGAAGATGAAGAAATAGAAGATGAGTTATATGATGAAAAAGGAGAAGTAGATCTTGAAGCAAAACTTGTTAGTGCACTTAGTGAAATCAGAAAACTTAGGAAGAAAAATCAGAAGTTGAAATTACAGCTGCAAGAAGACAATGATTCTAAGGCCAAGACATCTCAAGTTCTTGGAGAAGCAGAAAAATTGATTGTCAATTTGAAGGTTCAAATTGAAGAAACTAGAAAGATTGAAGAAGATGTTAGAAATCTGCTCAAATTGAAGGAAGAAAACTGTGAGAAGCTCAAAACAGAAATTGTTTAGCTGAGAAAATAACTTGACAAGACTATGTTGCAGCTAAATAGATAAATAAAAAATGAAGAGAGTGCTGTCTTGTTAGACAAAATTATCAGTTCACAAAAACTTTCTTTAAATAAGAATGGAGTTGGTTTTGAAAAAGGTCAATGTTCCATGTCTACAAATGAAGAACAACAAAAAGGCAACGTTGATTGCTCAAAGGATTCACATTCAAAAATCAGAAATGGCACTTTCAAGAGACCTATTTCAAGACAAGATTACGTGACTAGGTTTAACAATCCTTTCTTTTATGGGTATTGTTTTTCATGCAATCGTTTTGGTTACAAGGCAGCGAACGGTAGAGTTTATGCTAGAAATGATTTCAGATATGTGAATAGAAATCAAGGATACTTGAATTCTTTTGCTCCTTTTATGAAGTACAATGTTATATGTTACAATTTACAAATTCAGTAACTTTGGTGATACTGCGAAGACTTGTAGAAGCAATTTTGCAGAATCTTTCAAGCAAAGTGAAAAGAAAGAGCAATAGGTGATTGAAAAAGAAGTTAAGAAGGTTTGGAGGAAGAAGAAAGAGGTAGAAAAAGAGAAGCTGGAAGTGACTTCACTCCATCTTTGAGAAGGTGTCTAGACTCAAGGGGAGCTTTCATTGTTATATTTTATCAGCCTCGTTTTAGTTATGTAGGTTGGTTCAGATATGCAGGTTATTCTTCTTATGTTTTTGGAATTCTGGAAAAGAGTATCAAAATGAGTTATTTGAGTACCTCTTAGCTTGTAAAGCTGCTGATTATTCATCAGATCTTCATTATATGTAAAATGATGTTCATGTGCTAAGTTAGATTTCAATGTCACGGGGTCAGCAAATTCGTTCTTTATGCCATGCCATTTTGTCATTGAGAGTAGTGAGCCACGGGGAGCAGTTTGGTTTCAGTTTTCGTTTCAGAGCATTTCAGGCTTCAGGAGGCATTGCCAAGTGTAGTATTGGTTGTGGTTTTAGGAGATGTTGCCATCAATGACAAATGGGGAGATTGTTGAGTATTTTGTCATTGATGTCAAGGTGCTTGCTTGCTTGAGCTACTTGGTTGTCTGTCTGAGCTACTTGGTTGTCTGTTTGAGTTACTTGGTTGTTTGCTTCAGCTGCGTGCTTGCTTGCTTGACACATCAACAACTGGCTTGTTTGCTTTGTCAGCTCCAAATCAGCCTTTGTTCGTTTGTCCTAAAGTCTATCATCATTTGTTCCAAGTCATATTTTTGAATGGTCAAAGTATCGTTGCATTGACGACTTTATTATTTTCTTCACCTTGGTTTCATAAGAGACAAAATTCACATTATCTAAGGTCAGGAGCTACTTGGAGTTAAAGTCAGAAATATATATTATGATTCAAATGTTATGGGAGTAGTTCTTTTTTTTAAGTTTACCTAGCTTTAAGAAATCGGCCTACACAAATTAAAGCGCTGGTCTTACCATTCCTTGTCACCATATTAAGGGAAATCGTGGTCCTTATTTGAATGCACAATATGGCATTGGCTTCATTATAGGGTTGGCAGAAAATTCTCCACCTTAATACGTTATTGGATTCTTTCTAAACGCCGACTCATTGATTACTGAAGACTTTATTCTTGTTTGAGTGGTTTGTTGAAAATAAAAGGTTTAATCGGTATGTGTAACATTTTCAGCTATTTCAAGGGGGCAGCTATTTTGAAGTCATCTTCTTGTTTATTTTATTTCCTCTGCGAGAGTTGATATTATTTAACATTTTCAGGGTGGCTAATATTTACGGAGGCAGCTAATATCTATGGCTTTGGATTTTCTTCTTTTATGCGTCGGTTCCTTCAAGTTCAATGGCACCATGTTCTGAGATAACTTATGAGAATTGTATTGTTTTTAATTGCTTTTACCGTATTGAGTATGGGTGTGCGTGACTCTATTGAGAGTATGTATGAAAGAGTGTATTAACGTCTTCTGCTTCTTGGTTCAAATGATTTCATGTCGCTTAGAAAGCTATAGGTTATAAAAGTGCCAGTTTTAAAATGCCGCTATCAATTTATTTGGAGGGTGTGGTGAAAAAGGAGTAGCTTGATGTTTTGTTGTAATGTCTCTTATTGAGCAAGTTGTGGGACATGAAGTTAAAGATGTTTATGTAGAACAGCCTCTTTTGTGAGTTGCACCAATTATGAGTGTTTGTGTATGTGTTAAGAACAAAATGAAGGTGCTAACAGGTTTCTGTGTAGGGGAGTGAAAGTGTGTGAAGACGTGAGCCTTAAATCTCCATCACCATTATTCTTCTAGTATCGGGCATGTCATGCATTTCTTGCAGTGAACATAATCCTTAATATCTATCTGGCAGCGCATTATGGAGGCTTGTTGTGACTTTTGAAAATGTGAAGATATCTCTCTTCAATGAGTCGGGCTGAGTAGCATGGGAGTTGATAGCCATAGTGAGAAGGTTGTGTTCGTTGTTTTTGGAAGAGCAATTTGAAAAAAAAAAAACTGTTGCCTTGTGTTGAAGATGTAAGTTCGTGAGAGTGAGATTAAATAGCCGTGTAAATTTTTACAACTATAGGAGGTAGTCCATGGTTAGAGTTTACAGCCTTTTTTTGAAAGGGGAGTCGAGCCTTTTATGTAATCTGAGAAGTTAGGATTCATTTTCGAACTTCAATCAGTCTTTGGCAGTGTTTGTTTTGTTTTCAAAATGGAGTTGCATTGAGTAAAAGGGTAGCCCGATTATGTTATGAGGTTTGTGCAACTTATAGTGCGCATGTGTTGCCTTTTGAATCTACCCTATTTGGAGGAGTCTTGAAGTAGTTTTCTAAGTTGTTTGTGGAATGCATGAGGCAGGGATTGTATATTGGAATTTGAGTTGCAGTGTTGAGAAGTTTCTTGGTGAGTTGGTGCTCACGCTGGTGTTGGTGCTTCAAGGGAGAGTTGGTGCCCTCAGTGAGTTGGTGCTCTCAGTGAGTTCTTGCTCACTTGTAATTTGGGTTGGTGCCCATTATTGTTGATGAAAGCTATTGATCTACTGTGGGTTGGCAGGGATTGTATATTGGAATTTGAGTTGCAGTGTTGAGAAGTTTCTCGGTGAGGTTGTGCTCATGTAATTTGGGTTGGTGCCCATTATTGTTAATGAAGGCTATTGATCTACTGTGGTTTTTGACTCGAAAGGGTTTTCCACGTGACAAATGGTGTTCATCTTATTCTGTGCTTGCTATAACTGTTTTGATTTCTGTTTCATATGGTTTTGAGTTTTAAAAGTTTAATATTGATTCAACCGCCTCTCCCCCCCTCCCCCAGTATTTATTGTGTGCTCTTCATTTCCCTGACTCCCTATACTTCA
This sequence comes from Sequoia sempervirens, assembly GCA_007258455.2. Taxonomy (NCBI): domain Eukaryota; kingdom Viridiplantae; phylum Streptophyta; class Pinopsida; order Cupressales; family Cupressaceae; genus Sequoia; species Sequoia sempervirens. Next base: position 117,601 of record VDFB02061926.1, on the reverse strand, counting down.
TCAAACTTGAGTATTGAGCTTTGTCTTCCAAGTTGGATAATTGTTATCCCACAATTGTTTTGATTTTGGCAACAATTAAAATATACAAATGAGCAATGATAATCCATTTTTTTGCACAATTGACTTAGATAGGCCATTATTTTCTAACATGCAATTTTTCAGCTTCTGATTCAACTATGGTAATTTTATTTTTCACATAACTTGACTAAGGGACTTGAAAAATACCTAAATTACATATTTTGTGAAAAGTAAAAGAATTAATCTAGGATCAATGTAAGAGCTGTATAAAAATCTCTTTTGTGGGTTGTTTTATATTGATATTTTAAACATCCTTGCAAATTTTTGGTAAAGAATTCCACCTGGTGCTCTAGATATCAAATAAATTTGATTCTAGGGAAAGTTTGCTGAAAACAATTAAATCTTGCACTGTGTAAGAACTGTAGAAAAATGCTTTTGGAAGATGTTTTATGCTTCTGTTAGACACATAGTGAAAATATTTTAAGCTTTGGGTCAATGTTGTTTGGGAGTTTCACATTAAATTCACTCCAAGCTATAGGGACTTAATTAAATTTTAATATAAAGGGTTAAAAAAATAATTAAATTAAAACTTTATAGTTTAGAAAAACAAGAAATTAAAACTTTATAATTTAGAAAAATAAAACCTACTATCATGTCCCCTTTTTCAATAAGTTTCCATGCGGCTTTGTAAGCCCATTTCCTATTTCTTGTAGGCTTAGGGAAATAATACCAGGGAAATGAATTTATAACCTTTAAGTGTGTTATGCTTTTTGTGTCTTCATAATGTGACCACTTAAAGTATTTTCATAAAGTGGGTGCCTAGAGTAGGGGTTTCTTGTAATTAAAACAATCTTTTATTTAATCCCTGTATGTGGCCTGGGAAGAGGCATTTGAAAATTTGAAAAAATGTTCCATTTTGAATGGAAATTTGGGCACTCAAGGAGACTATATAAGCAAGGCCTTTTGCCAAAGGATCTATTCTTGTTTTATCACTTCATTCCCTCAAATAGATTGGACATTCAGTTCGTATATCGTTGGAGATTGGAGGACCAAAACCCTCTAATTTGTATCACTGGATTAGCGGAAGGAAACTCCTTATTCAGATTTGGGTGATCTCATTCAGAGATTGCACTTGGGCTTCATTGCGGTGGACAATTGAGGATTCAAGGCTGAGTGGGAAAGATTTGTGGGTCACTTGCAACTTTGCTGAGCTGGGCAATCATTTTAGTGTTATAATTACTGATTACTGGCAACTACTTTAGCGTCATTACCTTGTATTTGGTGGGTGGCTTGTTGAGTGCCATATATATAAATGGATTGCTGGTTTTCTGTGATAACTGATTTGGGTTCACAACTTAAAGAAATATTTGTAATTCTTGAATTGGAAATAAATAATAGTTATGAGTGGGTTGCTGTATTGATAGTTCATAAGTGTTGCATTTGATTGCTGCTACTATATCTGATTTTTCTGGTAATCTAATCCTGATTTGTAACAAATGGAGTTCAATTACTGAGTATTGAAATTTGTGAAGTGAGCAATTTAATTAGATATTTCTCGATATTCCAACTGGGGATATTACAATTTTGCCCTAAATTGATATAGCAAATTGGTGCAGGGGCACCATGTCAAATCATGTAAATATGGTCAAATAAGGTCTTATGATAGGTTTTAGGTGTTTTGAATCTAAGGTTATGCAATCAGGTCATAATAGACCATTTGAAATGTAATTAGAGGCATTTGGGGTCAATCTTGCAAAAAGTTGTCATGGGCAAAATGCAAAATGCAAAAATTGGAAGCCCAACAGTCAAGTAAGTTCAAAAAGTAGTTTGAGTCGGTTGGATTGGTTAGTTTTTGGTGTAAAGTTTAAAAGGCCTCACACAATTTGAGGCAAGGTTCTGAAGTTGTTTTTGAAGTGGATACAATAAACAAAACTATGTTTTTCCTGAAAATTCTTGTGTAATCTGCTTTTACAATGTTTTGTACGGTTCCGTATAGGGAGATTATGAACTGAAATGCATTGCATCTTGTAAAGGCATGAGTTAGCTTTGGTTTGATTTAGTTTCATCAGGTTTGAAGCAATTTGTGAGCAATTTACTAAAGGCGGTTTGTAAACCTTGTTTGGAGGGTTTGAGGGCACTAAAAATGTATTAATGACCCATTCCACCGGTGGATTTGTTTGAAACTTGGTGGAATGGGTGCATTAGGGTAGGGTTAGATGTTGGTTTAGGTTTCAGGAGCAGGGGGTAGGGTTTGGTAATATTTTGTTGATGCCCTAGCAGATTTCAGTCATGTTTTGAGCCAAAAAATGATGGCTAGGAGTTGAAGTTTGGTGAGAAGGCATTGGAAAGAGTGTAAGTTGGTATGTGAAGCATATGCAGACATATTGTGATGTGTTTGAGGAATTGGTAAGGTGAAATGAGGCCTGAAAGTTGAAGATTCAATAAACCCTCTCATGTGTAAGCCTAAATAGGCCTAAAACAAGGGTTTTTTGGTTTGGGTGAATTTATAGGCGTTCCTTTGTCAAAAGTTGTGGATTTTGTCTATTTGTGACTTGATTAAGGTCAGGGAATAGAGTTTTGTGGTTGGGGAAAGGATTCCATGGTAGTTGCTTTGTAAAAGTGACCTAATTGGGGTTTTGTGCAAAGCGTAGCAATAGGGATTTGAGGAACGTGTTCCAAAGAAACCTTGTGATCTTTTGAGGTATGTTTCTAAAGAGCTTAAAGGGTATCTAGAATGCAAAACCTTTTGTGGGTTTGAAGAGTCTTCTGAAAGATATGCACAATTTTCTCTATTTAATATGCTACAAGGGAATAGGAGTGAATTGGTGAGTTGAATACCAAGTTGGAGTTTTTGTGAATGAAAGATTGTTTGAATTTGTTTGAATTGTGATTGTAAGACAAACTCCTCCCTGCTCTGCATCAAAAATAGACTTTGTTGGCGTCAAATCTAACACCTCTGGAGTGCAGGTTTGTACGGACAGCTATGTACACTACGCAATGAGTGCTCTTCAAATTAGGAGGGGAAGCTCCCTTGTTGTGCTGGAATGCATGAAAAGAGAAGTAATCTAAGTCCTATCTTTTTGTTCTCAGCTGGAAGAGGCACAAGGTTAAGAAAACCAAGAACGTTGCAGCTAAGGATTTTCTGGTTTCGCAGATCATTAACTACAACTAAGCTACTACTTTAAATCTATCCAGTTTCCTCAAGAAAACAGAGCATGAGGAAATGGAGCAGGGATTGACTATCTGGACGATAAACGAGTTTAGACTCTCTACTTGAAGGCAAGGTGGCACAACTATCATCTCAATCTAAACAAGCTTATTGGGCACAACAGATTTAAGAATTCACTAAGACGATCTTATGGAACCCTGTGTGGCATAACACTCGATCGAAACAGCAAAGCCTTCACAAACAGCCTTTATCTTTATAATCTCACGAAACCCTATGTGGCATAACCTTCGATTATATTGATAAAGATTCACAAAACAGATTTATCGCTGCAACTTCTCGAAACCCTATGTGGCATAACGATCGATCACAATGGTAAATTAACACAAAACAACCTTATCACCTCAATCTCTTGGAACCCTATGTGGCATAACAATTGATTTCAATGATAAAGATGTTCAAAACAGATCTAACTATGGGAGGAATTTACCACGCCAATCTTATGGAAACCCTATGTGGCATAACACTTGATTGAAATGATAAAAGATTCACAAGACAGAAAGAATCCACCATCACAATTGCATGAAACCCTATGTGGCATAACACTTAATCGCAATAGTGAAGACACATGAACAAATACCAAAAGAGCAATATTGAGGGCAAGGTAGGCGCAGCATATATTTCTCTCTCCAGCAAAAGTTAATTACAAATGAGCAAAAGCTCTTATTTATATACATCAAGGTATAGGTAACCCTAAAATCACCTTGTGTTAACTACAGTCTCGCAAATGCATGCAAGATTAATTATTAAACCCTAATGAAGTAAACTATACAGTTAACTGGAAAGCTACCATCAGTTAACTGGTACAATAACCTAATGGACCATGCGCAAGCATGCACATCCTTATTTAAAGCAAAGTTAATCGACACTACCTTCAGCTAATTCAGGAAACCCTAACCCTAACTCCTGTGATGATAATTCCAAGGACGAGATAAGCATGTGTTAAGTCAGCAAGTAAACTCAAGACTGAAAGTCGAGTTAACTGCTGCTCATGACTCAACCCTCGAAACTAACTGCAGGTTCCAACTGGCAGATTACTCCATGTCAACTCGGTCTAACACTTCGACCAAGAACTCATCGATTTCTCTGTCATCTGGCACTTTGATACTGTCTAAAGCAATAATCTGTCTCTTCAATTCTCTGTCACTCTCCTTGATTGTATGCATACATTCTTTAACATTTTCAGTCGCCTTCTTGAAACTAGCTGAAATCACTGAAATGTGATCCAAAATCTCCATCAAGATATCACGAACATGCTTCTGGAACTCAGTTTGCACAACCTCGAGATCAGCGTAGGCACCATCTTCATGAAGATAATGGCATGGGATTTGAGTGACTTTGGCGGCTCCGTAAATGAAGTGATCTTTGTTCCTTTTGCAACTTAACGTTTCATTATCAGCTGCTCTGATGAAAACCTAAATTAAGACTGATTTAGTCTTGAATTCAGTCTAGTTGAACTGCCTTCTGAAAAACTTGCCCGTTGACTGTGAACATGGCTATATTCTGACAACTTTCTCTGAAAAGCTAAAATGGCTACTAGTGAGGCTAAAAATACCCTGTCGGAGGATAATTTTCACCAAAAATTCTGAGACATGGGTTTTGTCCGGAAAATGATTCTAAGACAACCCACAACGTCAGAATTGTGAAAACACGTCGTTTAGCTTGACATGCAAAGATTCTTCAGTCGAGAACTGAGGGGTTTTAGAGCTTCTTGGGGCAAATTTTTCTTGAGAAAATCTGGAACATGGGTTTTGTGCTCAACAGAATTCTGAACAAACCCAGATGATGAGATTTACAAAAAGATGTGATTTTGGCCCACATGCAAAGAAATTCTCGGAAAAAAGCATAGAGCTTCAGAATGAAGGCTGCGGGGCAATTTTCTTGAAAAAATCTAAGACATGGGTTTTGCTGCTGATGCTGAAATATGCAAACCCAGATGACCAAATTCTGAAAACACGCTGAATTTCTTTGACATGCGAAGAAAGTACCTAAGATGAGAAATAGAAGAAATAAGACAGAAGATAGAAAGTTTTGTTTGTTTTGCTTCTGAAAAATTTGCCAATCTCTTTTCTGGAACTTGATGAAACCTGCATGCAAAGTGAAAATAAAGTCTGGAATCTTCTTCCTCTGCACAATCTGAATTCGTTGCTACGAAGAACGCTGAATTCTGAAACCTGTAGCACCTTCAGCTTGCTGGTCGCTCAAGAAGAATATGAGCTTCAGAGCAAAAGATGATGCAATAATGGACGCCATTGCTGAAATGAATAGACTTTTATTAATGAAATTCGTACAAAGCATGAAATCCTTGAAAAATGGCGCTTGGCTTGTTATTGGACCCCATCTTAGTTAACTGAAACTCAGATATGCTAAATAAATAGCCATGCATTAGGGTTTCCCTTTCGACACTTCAGTTAACCACTCTATGCGAGTTTGACTTCAGTTAATCATCTTCATTGAATTCGCCATCCTTCAAACTTGCTTTGGATTCACCAAATTGACCTAAGGCGTACCCTTTAGATAACTTCAGTTAGCAATCAAGAATGAGATAAAGAATGCGCGAACTTCATGCTTTAATCAAATATAATCTAAATATAGCGACCCTTTTCATGAGTGAAGTTATCAACTTCAAATTCGCCATACTTCACTAAAAATGCTTCATGCTTCACAAAATAATGCTTCATGCTTCAGTTCGTCCCTTTTGAACTTCAGTTGACATTTAATGAAGCATCATCTTCACTAAAATCTTCACAATTTCAACCAAAATCACCATGCATGCAAACTTCGGTTGACATTCAGTAATAATCTTCAGTTAAGTTAACATGCAATCAAGTTAACTCAACATGCAAGGTAGTTAACTGAACATGCAAAATAGTTAACTCGACGTGCGAACTGAAAGATCACTCAACATGCCAATATATGAACTGAAGATGACAACCCAGAAAACGTTTAGTCTAACTGCAGTCAGAACTCCAGTTAAGGCGTCCATCCAACTCACTTTCGAAAATTCAACTTTGAACTCTTGGGCGAATTCCAGACTTAGCCAAATTTTATGAAAATTTAAGCTAAAACCTCTGCCGGGACCTTTGTTCATCCTCTGACACTGGTTGAATGACTTCTCCGATTGGCTGGCTGACAGGTGTATTACAAAGCTGAGCAAAAACTGATCAAATGATATCTTGAGACTGCACGTCATAAAACTGACATCTGAAGGCTCAAAAATCCAAGCGCCTTTTTCAAAAGCTGCGCTTTTTCTCAGACTTAGTCAAATTTTGACTTCTGCATTTCGTACGAAGGGAAAAACAAAATCCTTCATAACTTCTGATTTATCAACTTTCAGGACTGGATCTCAGGTTCACTGCGAAGCTAAGCTCGTTCTGTACCACAGCTGCAAAGGCACATTTCCCCAGAAAACGTCATCTGAGGGGTGAAAAACAAGAGCGCCCCTTTCAAAAGTTGCTCTTTTCATTCTAGACTTAGCCATTTCTGGAAACGACAAAAAATAATATAAAAACTCCCACTGCGAGCTGATAAGACATCTTCTGATCTGACGGAGACAGGCAACGGAAAGCTGAACGTAACACGGACACATTAAATATCTGAAATTATCAGAAAGAAAGCATTAGAGGCCTGAAAAGCTTGGGCGCCTTTCTCAAAATGTGCTCTTTTGCTCTTTCTTCTGATATTTTGACTAAGATTTGACCCAACGTTTAACCTCCAGTTCAAGTGCTTCAGCAACTCAGATTCACCCGCTGACGGATGCGTTGCGAAGCTCGAACAAATGTGAGATAAACGTCCTGGGTGGCATTCAGCCAAAAACCTACATCTGGCACCTCAAAAAGATGGGCGCCTTTCTGAAAAGCTGCTTTTCTCCAGTGTTAGCCAATTCTTGCTTTCGCCTTGATTTGCACTGTATCTTCCGTAACTCGAACAAAACAGGTCCGTTTGACAGGCTTGATAGCTCACTGCGAAGCTGACGTGATGCCGGACAAATGTCTGCTGGAGGTGACAAACCCTAAAAACAGGATTTGAGCCTCTAAAAGATAGGGCGCCTATTTCAAAATGTGCTCCCTTCTCCAGAGATAGAAAATTTTGATGTTTTTCGTTCAGATTTTCATTTTTCTTAAATCTCTTCGATAACAGACTGACATAGTACTGACACCAACTCCATATTTGAAAACCCCAAAAACGACCATTTGACAACACTTTAACAAGATTAAGACTCAATTAAGCAAAATGCCTTAGTGAAGCAAAAATTTTGGTTTTGGGTACAACAGACTTTAGCAAGACTTTAGAATAAAATACTTTGTCTATGTCTTGGACTAACATGGGTATGAGACTTCTTTATATGTTGGGCTACCCATTTTAAAGAAAGAAAGTGTTGATGATGTTTTCTACACAACAACAACTCAGACAAAATATAATATCGTATCTCTTTTGAAAGGTAAATCTCTACCAGCAAGCCTCAAGAGATAACCCCAAGGTCTCTAATGTCAGGTCTTGACAATGCATAAACAACTCAGTGATAAATGTGAAAATGCTGGTAATCACAATGGGACCTTACTACAAGCAAAATACTAAATCTCAATTTATCAGATCTAGCAATATGATGATACTTCAATCCTAAATTTAATCCAATAATTAAAGAAATAACAAAAGATGAGGGTTTCAAAGAGTTTTCTAGATTAATACTACTCCTAAGATTAACAATGCAAATGACAAAACACTTGAAATGGACCAATCCCTCAAAACTGATTTCCACTTGACTCAGATGAATCTGCAATCTTATAGAAACAGTGCAATCTTCTAAAGTGTTAAGATTTTCAAATCATGAACATTCATTCAAACAACCCTATTGCAATTGAAATGAATAAACCCTCACAATTGAACTAAGCACAATGAATATAAAGTCCAGGCTAACTTTGCAAAGCAACTAACAATCAGTTGGTTGCGAAAAGTATGGACCAAGGATTGCTGCAACACTTCAAATATCAAACCATAAACATCATTGAATCAAATCTAATCTAAATATTATCTTCCTTAAAGCAATTTTAAAGATAGAATAACAAGAACTATGCAAGATAAGAAGAACACAAGTATGGCACCAACTCACAATGTCATTACTTGCATCAAATTATCCACTGTAGCAACAATTCCAGCCTTCTGTTACAATATTTGCTTGAGAACAACTACTTGCTAACTCTTGCTCTACTTAATTCGCTCTGACTATCTCTCTATTTGTCTATGTCTAAAATTTCTTAATCCTTACAAATGAGGCAAAATGCCCTATTTATAGAACCCCCAAAACATGTCGGCCTAGATAGGATTTTACAATAATAATTAGGCACAACAAGTCGGCCAAGAGAAATTCAAAATGAAATAAAATATGCATTAAATGCATGAACTTCATCCAGGTCAGCCTGGGATCTCCAATGCAGCTCGGACCAATGCATGGCAAAATAATAGGGAAGCACAAGTCTCGATGTAGCCAATCATTAACTACCTTCCCCTTTGTCTTTATTTCGATCTAGCATTTCATGAACTTTTAAAAACACCCTATCCAAGTCAGCCACAGGTGGTAAAGGCAAAAACCTAAGTCGTTTCCCAATTGATGCAATTTCTTCCTTTGATTGTTTCACCGACTTATCCCACTCCACCTTATAAGTTAGGTATTTGTCAATGACAGCAATGTAGGTGGCCGCATCATCCAACTGGTGCTCAGAAACAGAATCATTATTAATTGGAGCATAAACATCATGCCACCATTTTCTCAACTGTTCTAAACTCAAATACTTAGGGGCAATCTTCCTTCTTCCTGTCATAATCTCAAAGAAAGCAATGCAGCTTTTATACACACCCATTAGGGTATCATCAATCTGCCTCCTCTGCTTGTAAATCTTCTTCAAAACCTTTTGCTTGATTTGCAATGCTTCAAACCACTCCCAAAGTTCAACAACTTTGGAGGAAGGGGGAATTTTATCATTTACTAGCTTATCCCTGGTGAACTCCATGATAGTTTTAGTTTTCTGCAGCAGGAGATCTGTATCTTCCTTATCCTGAGCCAACACCTCTTTCAACCAATCAATTGCTCTCATAGCATCTTTCCCAGATGAAAGAATGTCCTTGATAGCATCATTTCCTTTTGTTTGCACCCCTTACAGCCAATTTGTAGTAGCAAGATTGGAAGCCTTCATCTTTTCCAGCTCGGTGATAGTTTCTTGAGGTAAGGGATTCGCAGAAGAAACCGAGGGGTTAATAGATTGCAAGGGCTTCATCAGATCCTCCAAGCATTTTTTGAGTTTTTCATTTTCCCTCTTCAGCTCCTGCTTAGTTTGAATTTCCTTCCTCAATCTTCCCAGTATAACTGTGCTAGAACCCTAATAATCTTCAATATCCTGCTCAAGAAAAGTGGGCCCCAAATTGAAAGTCTGCATATTATAGTCTTTTGCAGATACCTCATCTCTATTCTTATCTGAAGCAGGGGTTGCAATGTGGACAACTCTATTTCTCGCCTCATCTCTTTCAATCCTTGAGATGACCTTAGCCTTCTTCTTACCCTTGTCCTTTCCAATCTTGGCCAACAACTCATCCCAGTTCGGTGGAGTATCTTCCACAACAACTTGTTTTCTCTTTATCTCCTTATCCAACCACTCTGGAACAGTGGATTCCAACTGCACTTCACTTTGTTTCTTCTCTTCCTGTTGACCCTTAGGTGCTTCTTCACTCAAACGCTGCTTCTCAGGAGTCTCTGTCTTGCTTTCCTTCTCTTTAGCATGTTCCTCCTTGTACTCAGGTGATGGAATCTTTTCTGCTTCTTCTTCTCTTGGAGGTGATTTAACCTCTTCGATTCCAACAGGTGACTCTACATATGCAACCAAGGGAGATTGCATTACCTTTTCAACTTCGGCCTCTGCACTAAAAAGATCACCCTCATGAAATTCCTCTCCCTCAGTGTTTGGATGATCTTCAGCCTTCTCAGATTCACCTGGTTCACTTTGAGCTTCATGGGAAGAAGGAAGACCATCATGCTGCTCCTCATGAGAAGTAACTTAGGCACACTATCCTTGGGAGAAGGAGTCCTTGACCTCCTTGTGTACACCCGTGCTTTCTCCTCTGAACTTTCTATATTTACCACAGGTGGAGCAAATCCTTCCTCTCCCACCTTGGAGCTTGCCTTCTGTGACAGTCTTATGACTCTTCTCCTTTTGGGCACAGGAACATCAACCTCAGGACCCTGCTTTTCAATTTCCTTCTGTTCAGACTTCCTAGTCCTTGACCTTTTCTTAGCAATTGGCTTTCTCTGCTTTTCTGTTTCTCGGACTTCCTCCTCCTGAACACCTTTAATCTTAATCTTGAAAGGAGAATCCAACTTACCTTTGCCCTTAGGATCCTGCTCAGTTGACTCTTCAGAAGTGGAATGAGGATCCAAATCTCCCATTAAATCATAGGTGCACTGTACACCTTCATTTTCTAATTCCCACAATCTATGCTTTAGCCACATTCTGGTGAACTTGGTGACTGGATCCATTAACTGCTTTAGTTCTGTCTTTTCTTCCTCTAACTAATCCACATCACCAATTGGCCTGTCCTTTATCGCCTCATAAGCATGATCTTGACTCAGGTTTCCATCATCCTCAAGTTGATCAGGAACTGCCTTCACATTGTATAGTCAGATTGATTCAACTGGAAGTCAAGAAAAATTCTTCTTCCTGACCTCAAATTCATCACTGCAATTGGCCCAGTAGTCCTCCAAATCAACCTTATGGCTATACTCTCTACTAGCCTTCTTTTGGGCTTCACTTGTGATATCAAATCTGGATCTCTTGGAATGGAAAGATAAGCCAAGAGTACTCATCTCCTCCTCTGAAGCTTGGGCAAAAATAATGGAAGGACATGCCTCTCTAGTGCCAATCCTCAAGGGGAAGTCTCCACCAAAACCAGTCTTATGTTTGTCTCTTTTGACAATAGCATCAAAGTCACATATCTGCCGAGTGACCTTCTGTAATGTCCCCATTTTGGCCATATACTCTTCTTTTGGATTTAGCCTATTCCGGAAATCCGTAGGCTAAGCTGAAGTAGAAAACTAGGGTTTCCTCTTTTAGATTCTGTTCAATTGCGTTCAGAAGTTGTTGTGCAGACTTACTATTTATAGCAGTTTGCTATTTTTAGCAAGTCTATCTTTTGGCAGTATCTATCTAGCAGCAATTCAATCCTTTGCAGTTCAGTGTTCAATTTGGCTTTCTGGTGGTTTTGAAGTTAACTTACTATTTTTGGCATTTGCTATTTTTAGTAAGTTCATTTTTGGCAGAAGCATCATCATCAACTTGGTTCAGTTTGGCATTTGTCAGTTTGCTATTTTTAGCAATTCATCAGTTGCAGCTTGGGCATTGTTTTTGGTTATCTCCTTGGACTGAGTTTCAGACTTAGTCAATTTTTCATGTCTTGAAGTTGTACCCCATGCCTAGGCTTGATGACTTCAAGTTGTTTTAAAGAAGGGACATAAAGGGGTCAAGTGAGCATTTAATTATTTAATAAATGCTTTATTGTTGCAATATGAAATGGATGCCTAAAGGGGAAGTTGAATGATATTTTATTATTTCAAAAAGTAAAAGGCAAAAAGGTGGCGTCCCTTTTGGAAGTTGAAGTGATTCAACTTCTTGGAATTTGAAGAGTTCTTGTTGCTTCATTTTCCAACAAAAGCTTATATATTGCTGCTGTTTGAAGAGCTGATTATGGAATATTTTTATGCTAATATTATGCTGTCGAAATGACAACTTGTTTAATACTTCGAGGGATGCTTACCTCCTAGTTCCAATCCAATTTCGTGTTTGAAATACAACACCTAGTTGGTCATTTGCTGCTTCTCAAATCAGACTAGCAGATTGAGCTCAATAGTTGAAGATTTTGATGAAATTTCTAGTTTTGAAGTTGTTGATACAGTCACAGCTGAAAGTGGTTTTTGCATACAGCTTTTGGAGTGAATTTAATTTGCTTGTGGGTACTTTTCCAATCCATTCCTACACCCAAGGCGACCATCTTTGGAGAGTTTCAGATTTTAGTTTTGAGTTTATGATTTTTACTTGTCAAAATCGCCCTTGCTCAAGGCCGTACCATTCAAGGAAGCATTGGGATTTGTGCAGAAATAAAGCTGCTGTTTGGTTGCTGTTTGATGATCAAAAAAATGTTCGCCTACCTTCTAAGAAGACACAGCAAAAGACGGCATTCAATTCGGAGGTGAATTAAGTGAGTTATGAACATTTCATTGATTTTCTCTGTAGCTGGTTTGAATTTCCATAATTCTGATTTTTATATCAGACTATTATAATTCTTAGTTTTTGGTCTTATACTTCAGTTTTGGAATGTTATATGATTGTAAGAATTCATACTTCTTTTTCTAAGGTTCACTTGCTATCATTGTAATTTGTAATCTACAGAGTTTAATTTGTAAAGGTTGAGATTAAGCATTACTAACCCAACCATTTCTAGTTCTACAATTACTTATTGTTTTGTCATTAAATTACCCCTGGATGGTTTACCGCCAGTGTGGATAATCTGATTTGTAACACTCTTGTACCCACTTTCATAGTGGAGAATCCCCACAGCTCTGTGGATGCCCGCCGCAGCGGATGAATTGTTTTAATTGTAATCTTTTCCCCCCACTGTTTGGTGGTAGTGTGGAAATGCTTTTCATGGCTGGTTATCCGCCTATCAGTTTCTAGTTTTCAATTCAACACTCCGTCATATGTTAGCACCTCGCCCTCAGTGGGATCTTGAGTGCACATCTTGAGTAGTTTTCTTTCAAGTATTTTCATTTAGCTCCTCCGCCATATGACAACACCTATCTCTCATTGGGATTGAGTGTGCATTCTTGGTGTGAGTTCATTTCAAGTTCAGTTTTCTATTTGGAGCTAACGCTAACCGAGTTGATTAAGTGCTGGTTATGTGTGTTAATTCATCGAAAAAATTGGTTAGCATATTTCAGTGGTATCAGAGCAGAAGTTCCTGCCATCCTGCTGGGAAGAACCGAAAATTAGTGTTGCCACAATGGACATCAACAGATTTGTCGAACAGTTTAGGAGGGAATGTGAACACGATGCTTCCATATTCCGTGCAGAATATCAGAGTATGTCAGATGAGTTTAAGAATGATGTTTCTTTTGACTGCTACTTGAATTGTGTGTTGATTAGGTATCCTGAAAAGGTTGGTGTGGTCAATTACATCAAGAATAAAATTGAAAGAGAAGCAGAACTTGCCATGGTTGAAGAATCAAGGAAGGAAGAGGCAAAAGGATCTGTTTGTGGTTTGCAGCCCACAAGTAAGCAAATTGAAAAGAAAAATCAGTCAATTAGTGTTGAAGAAGACACAAGCAAGGTGCACATTTTGGTTCAAAATGATTGGGCTTGATGAAGATACCTTGGCAAATGAGGAGATTAAGTTAGAGTCCCAAAATACATCCCTAGACTTGCATGGGATGGGAAATAATGAAGATTATTATGGTAAGAAGATCATTACAGCAGTCTTGAGTCCTAATAAGGATTCAAGCAATGAAGATCTCAAGACAAATGGCTTCTCAAAAGATGCTGGTGGAACAGTTGTGTGGGATAAGTACGTTGAAGAAGAGCAAGATGAAGCAAATACTAATGGTGTCTTTGAACCAGCTTATGACCATTACGAAAGTGAGGTTGTTGATGGTGATTCCGATGTGCTTTTATCTCCTTTTGTTGAAGATTTAGTGAAGGATAATTCTCTACTTTATGCTGAGCCAATTCCATATGAAGAATTATTGACAAGTGTCCAAGAAGACTTGTTTGGTATGTATGTGGGCACTAATGATAAAATCAGCAACACATCTACTCAAGATAATTTCATTGAAGAAAAGAATGACAAAATATTCAAAGCAACCAGCTTTGATGATTCTTTAATCCGATATAATGCTAGTGACTTTGGTGGTAGTGGGTTTGATTATCAAACTACATCTGTGGAGAAAGTTATAGATGAAGATTTCAGTTCAAGTGGGTTGAGGAGTGACTCATTCAAAGAGTCAATAGTTCAAGAGGAGCATGATGATCTCTTTCCTATTGATCATTACAATCAAACCTTTCACATTTGGGATCCGGGCGCGATGTCACCAAGGTATGATAAAGAACCGGAGTGGGATAAATTCCCCTTTGATCCTGTGAAGTTCAAAAATCAGTTTGCAATGCAAGTAATGAAGTGATCTTTGGAGGAGAAGTTGCAGCAATGGCTAATGAGAACGTGATTTCTTATGTTGAAGAGAAGAATGTTTTAAAATCAGCAAATGGTTTGGATGCCTTTCAGAATTACGCACAAGAAGAGTATGAGAACTTGAAAGGTCAAGATAGAGGAACTAATTTGTTTGAAGAAGCTTGCTTGGCAAAGCTCCATAAAAATTCCTTCAAGGTGGTTGTAGCCACTAAAGCAGAGTATGTTGCTACCAAGACTTTAAGAGCATCAATCAATAATGATTCATTGCTTGAAGATATTGTTGACAAGCCTTCTATTCAAGAATTATGCAGTGAAAAAAGAAGGGAGGAAGCTGATTTTGAAAATCATGACAATGAAAACAAATCAGAAAAATTGATGTTTGATGAGCATAGTCTCTTTGCTGATTGGGATCAAGGGCCTAAAGAGCTGCAAGTTTTGAAGGATAACTTATTGGTTTCAGAAGAGAAAATTGTTAAGGTGTTATCAAGATTTGATAGCACACACAATTGTATTGAAGAACTTTACTGGGAGCTGTAGTTTGAAGAGAGACAGAATGGCGTTAAGGGTGGAGACACTCTTTCCATGGTGCGAACCATCAATGAAGCATTGGAATCAATAAAAATAGATTATTTGCATTTGCTCTCAGATAGAGATGATGCCATTAAGTTTGCTGAGGAAACCTATGATGCCTATCAAGAGAAGGAGAAAGAGGTTGATAGTCTTTGCCTTGATCTTACCTTAGCTCATCACTCTTTTTGCAAAACAGAAAATCAATCATCTATGTCAGCCACACTTATGGAACAAGAAGCTAATAAAAGGCTAATGGAGATCAAGCAAATAGTTGAAGGAATAAATGAACTCCATAATGTTGAAACAATGCATAATGCCATAGAGATTCATTATGTTGATAGTGATTGGAAGGTAAATCAAGAGTGTGAACTCTTGAGTTGGGAAGAGAATTTGCCTCAAGAAGGGATAGCTTGCAGCCATGAGCTAGATGTGATGACTGGTAATGTGTGTGATATTCATCACACTAAATTCTATGGATCAGCAACTAATGATGGGCATCTTCAAGTTGAAGAAAATGTGCATGAATTTTATGAAGACACCAACGAAAAGGATGAAGGAAATATTGTTTCTATGATTGTGTACAACAATCCACCATCTTCACATGATTTGTTAAATTATGAGTTGATTGACAATTTCTATGTGGATGGCATTGGTAAGAAGTTTTATGTTTTTGACATGCATAATTTTATAGTCAAGCATAAGATAATGTTGGTGGATCCATTCTATATGTCAAGCAACACTCTCTTGGGATGGATAGTAAATGAGCATTTAATGGTGTTCAAACTTGAACTGGCTGGTTTTCACTCAGCATTAACCAATGGAAGAGTACCACCTATCTTAAAATGGTTGATGAGGTCAGGTCTTGGAGAGATGCATCAAATTGTGGGAGAACTTTCAGACTTGCCCCTTTGGTTTCTAGATTGTGCATTGTTGATGAGGGATTATTCTAAAATGCTGGTCATGAAAGGTTCAAACTTTGCTTTGATGGTTGCAGTTGACTACATGGATTTGTGTGCTCGAGACTTTCACTATGGCTCTTGGAGATATGTTGGGAATTCTTCCCAATGTGTTGGAGATTATTTGCAGTTGGGAATTCACGCTTGGAATTCTCAACATGGCTTGATGGAGATTGTTGCAAGTAGAAAAAAGGATACTTGGAGAAATAAGGATTCAATTCTTAGAATCTTTGATGCGGCCCCCATCTTTACCAACCATTTGATGGTTCTTTCTGCTCATCAATTGGTGAATTGGAGAGATATTTTGAACAAAGTAAGGTTTAATGTTGGGTTGGAGTTTCTTGAGAGGATGTTTCCAGCCTTGAGCTTGAGCAGTTGTGCTATTATGGACACTGATTTTCAGTGTTGCAGCAGTTGTTCAATTCTTTGCACACTGATTTTCCTAAAATCAGACTTTAAGTGGTTCATTTCAGATTTCATGGGCAGCTGGTACACTCATTTTTTCTTTTCACAATCTTTTATCAATGATGATTTTTGGCTTCAAAAGTGGGTAATGGTGTTTCATAGTGATTCAGATCAGTATTGGATGGTGTTCAAGTTATGTTCTAGTGGCTTTCTTTGTACAATCTCTTGCACTAGTGTTTGGGGCAGCGAACCTTTGCTTGATTTGGTTCAACTTTTTGAGACTTTGAGGGAGAGATTGGTGGAAGTTTTCAGAGTTTTTCTTGAATATGTCAGAATTACTCAGAGGAGGCATTATACATCCTTAAGGAGCTTTGAGGATGCAGTTGCTATGACTTTGCAAAGAGCTGTTTTTTCCTTGGCAAACAGCTATGATGGAATCACATTTGCTGTTGTGATTTGGTTTGATGCTTTGAGGAGTGATGTTGATGAGAATATTTTTGAGTTGTTTAGATTATTCTTCTTTGTTCTCAGAATGGTGATTGACATTGACATTGCAGATGTTAATTCCTCAGAGTTTATTGAGCATGAGACGCTGCTAGATTTTGATTCAATTCCTTCTATGTTGTTCGACTTGAATTTCAGGCATGTTATCACTTTGAGGTTGCAGGGATGGTTAGTGCAGTTATGGTGCAATGATTTCATTTGTATGATCAGAGTAGAGCAGCATCAGCATGGTGGGGTTTTTCAGAGATGGACATGGGACCCCGGGATCCTATATGTTTGATGGGATCAGTTTGGAGTGTTGTGGCATTGCTTGAGGACAAGCAATTTTGGGAAGGGCGGACTGTAATGTCCCCATTTTGGCCATATACTCTTCTTTTGGATTTAGCCTATTTCCGAAAATCCGTAGGCTAAGCTGAAGTAGAAAACTAGGGTTTCCTCTTTCAGATTCTGGCTCAATTCATTCAGAAGTTGTTGTGCAGACTTACTATTTATAGCAGTTTGCTATTTTTAGCAAGTCTATCTTTTGGCAGTATCTATCTAGCAGCAATTCAATCCTTTGCAGTTCAGTGTTCAGTTTGGCTTTCTGATGGTTTTGAAGTTAACTTACTATTTTTGGCATTTGCTATTTTTAGTAAGTTCATTTTTGGCAGAAGCATCATCATCAACTTGGTTCAGTTTGGCATTTGTCAATTTGCTATTTTTAGCAATTCATCAGTTGCAGCTTGGGCATTGTATTTGGTTATCTCCTTGGACTGAGTTTCAGACTTAGTCAATTTTCATGTCTTGAAGTTGTACCCCACGCCTAGGCTTGATGACTTCAAGTTGTTTTAAAGAAGGGGACATAAAGGGGTCAAGTGAGCATTTAATTATTTAATAAATGCTTTATTGTTGCAATATGAAATGGATGCCTAAAGGGGAAGTTGAATGATATTTTATTATTTCAAAAAGTAAAAGGCAAAAAGGTGGCGTCCCTTTTGGAAGTTGAAGTGATTCAACTTCTTGGAATTTGAAGAGTTCTTGTTGCTTCATTTGCCAACAAAAGCTTATATATTGCTGCTGTTTGAAGAGCTGATTATGGAATATTTTTATGCTAATATTATGCTGTCGAAATGACAACTTGTTTAATACTTCGAGGGATGCTTACCTCCTAGTTCCAATCCAATTTCGTGTTTGAAATACAACACCTAGTTGGTCATTTGCTGCTTCTCAAATCAGACTAGCAGATTGAGCTCAATAGTTGAAGATTTTGATGAAATTTCCAGTTTTGAAGTTGCTGATACAGTCACAGCTGAAAGTGGTTTTTGCATACAGCTTTTGGAGTGAATTTAATTTGCTTGTGGGTACTTTTCCAATCCATTCCTACACCCAAGGCGACCATCTTTGGAGAGTTTCAGATTTTAGTTTTGAGTTTATGATTTTTACTTGTCAAAATCGCCCTTGCTCAAGGCCGTACCATTCAAGGAAGCATTGGGATTTGTGCCAGAAATAAAGCTGCTGTTTGGTTGCTGTTTGATGATCAAAAAATGTTCGCCTACCTTCTAAGAAGACACAGCAAAAGACGGCATTCAATTCGGAGGTGAATTAAGTGAGTTATGAACATTTCATTGATTTTCTCTGTAGCTGGTTTGAATTTCCAGAATTCTGATTTTTATATCAGACTATTATAATTCTCAGTTTTTGGTCTTATACTTCAGTTTTGGAATGTTATATGATTGTAAGAATTCATACTTCTTTTTCTAAGGTTCACTTGCTATCATTGTAATTTGTAATCTGCAGAGTTTAATTTGTAAAGGTTGAGATTAAGCATTACTAATCCAACCATTTCCAGTTCTACAATTACTTATTGTTTTGTCATTAAATTACCCCTGGATGGTTTACCGCCAGTGTGGATAATCTGATTTGTAACACTCTTGTACCCACTTTCATAGTGGAGAATCCCCACAGCTCTGTGGATGCCCGCCGCAGCGGATGAATTGTTTTAATTGTAATCTTTTCCCCCCACTGTTTGGTGGTAGTGTGGAAATGCTTTTCATGGCTGGTTATCCGCCTATCAGTTTCTAGTTTTCAATTCAACACTCCGTCATATGTTAGCACCTCGCCCTCAGTGGGATCTTGAGTGCACATTCTTGACGTTGAGTAGTTTTCTTTCAAGTATTTTCATTTAGCTCCTCCGCCATATGACAACACCTATCTTTCATTGGGATTGAGTGTGCATTCTTGGTGTGAGTTCATTTCAAGTTCAGTTTTCTATTTGGAGCTAACGCTAACCGAGTTGATTAAGTGCTGGTTATGTGTGTTAATTCATCGAAAAAATTGGTTAGCATATTTCACCTTTAGAAGTATGATATGATCCGTGGGATACCTTGGAAGTCTGTATGGAGCCCTCTAACAGCCATCAACCCGGATGTATGAGAGGGTTGGGAATTGAATAAACCAAGCACCATATTTCTTAATTAACTCCTTGGCTTGGTCAAAAATTCTTGTGTGCTCTGCTCCCTGAAGCAATCTGGTGATATGCATGGTGAATGCATCATTCATCCTCCTGTAACTCGAACTTCCCAAATGCAACTGAGGGTAAACCTCATAGATAATATCCTGTCCAAAGGTGCCCCTAGTACTCAATCCCTTGTAAGGATGAAACCTTGCAAGAGCATAGACCAAGTATGAGGTCATTGTGAAGGTCTTAGTCTGCAGCACATTGGACATCTGCTCATGAATCACTCTGCTAACGACACCTGCCCAATGGTAGTCAGTCTTTTCTTGTTCCATCCTCACAATCACATGGCACATCCAATTCTCAAACATGCCAGCATTCTTTAGTCCAACCACCCTGCTAAGAAGAGTGATGGCATCATAATACTCCTTTTTGAACTTTGCCTTGAATAACTGCTTAGGCAGTTTGGAATAATGGGACTTAGGCTTCTCCAGCTAGGAATTGATAAGCTGCTGAGATTTAATAGTTTGTTCTTCATAGTACTCCTGAGCTGCCTTCATGTTGAATGCCAGCACATGAGACCTATCCGGCATATCAAAAGTCTGAGCAATGGAAACATGGTTAAGATTCGCCACAATCCTCCCTTGAGGACCAATTATTCTCTGTGTATCACTATCATAGTGCCTGGCACACTCAAGGACCAACTCATAACACTACACCGTGGATGGGAAACCAGCTGCATGCGCCAATCCTTATTCCAACATCCTCTTAGCCACCAGAGGAAGATCCTGTGCTGCCATTCTGGCCTTGAACTCCTCATAGTCCCATAGTCCAACGTTGGTATCAGTTACCTCTGACTAGACATAAGTGATTTTACTCTCTGGAATCTTGCTCTTGATGTCCATCTTTATTCTTTCTGCCTCGGATATGGAAGATCCCTCCATGTCACCCTTAGCCTTTCTAGCGGTTACCTTGCTAGATTCAGCCTGCACTTGACAAACAAACCATAATAAAGATCACAACAACAAAGGTTAACCAATCAAAATCATCATTAAATCATATTAAACTTCATATAGAATGATCATGTTAAACTTCGGGTTTCAGGACCATCTGCAAAATCCAAGCCAGGAAGGAATTTCAGAGAATTCTGGGCCAGACGGAGTCTAGCGAACTAATCAAGAAAACACAATCAGCAACTCAATTCGATCATTATTAATCAATAAACAGCATGTGGGATCTAAAGATAGGATGAATAAATCCTAAAATGCATAGTCATCCATTAACTCATGCTATTTCAAATTCCTTCATATTTCATCAAATTCCGGGAAAATCCGCTAGAGACGGATTTGTGAAGGTAGAGACACTTTGCAAATTCGGAAAAAACAGGGAGCCAAGGACTTCGGGAAAATTCGGACCCAACGGAAATCGGCGGATAAGGTAAAACTCTGAAAGTATGCGGATTCCGGGAAATCGAAAGAAATCGGGAAAATCCGCCAGAGCCGGAAAATCCACCAAAGACGAAAAGTCTCGGACTGAGGACGAAACCCAAACTTCGACACCAAATCATGATTTCGCCCATACTAATGGATCGATTATAAATTTCAAGAATCTAGACCTGAGACAAGTTTGATATGGGCCTGCCATAGGTTTTCTTAAATTCTAGGCCAATTGGGAAGCAGGCTAAAGATAAATGGTGATGCCCTAACTCAAATTCTACGAATCCGCCATTAACGCACAAGCAAGCTCAGGATTCAAGCATTTCAATTGCTAATTCTTTACTAGGGGGAAATCACGGCTCTCAAGCAAGTTCTCATAATGCAAGCAAACGAACAATCACATAAACTACTTAGGAAACCAGAAATTAAACCATATCACGCAACCCTAGTCATGAAATGATCAAACATTGAAGAATTCGAACCCCAATAAACTCTATAACATCAAAGCGTTATCCACAATCATCAATTAAAAGCAAGGCAATCAAATACATACCATTGTGAATTTGCAGAAATTGAATGAGGCAGCAAATACCAATTTAATGGCGCCCAACGGAGACAATCAACAGCAATGCTCAAGAAATCACCACTTGAATCGAACAATTCAAACTCAACGCTTCAAATCCAATCAAATACTCAAAGATCAAACTCTAAGAATGCACTCCGCAACTCAATCGATGGCAAACAATAAGCATAATAGTGCAAAAGACCTCGAAAATCAGTTAAATACATCGTTCAAAGCTCTTACGAAAACATTTAATGTAGTCGATAAGACAACCAGGAAAATCCGGGAACCCGACGACAGGACGGAATCCGGAAAAATCCGGCCCACGCGGAATTTTGTGAAGGCTGAAAATCTCCGAACCACAGTGCTCAGCTGGAGTCCGAGTAGGATCCGAGAAAATCCAGTCGGGGTGGAAAGTCTTGAAGTTCAGTGAAATCCCGAACTTAGCTCAAAATTAAAGATCTTCAATGAATAACTTAGGGGAACCACGTAGGCCATCAAAATAAACATTTAAACACATGCCAAAGTAAGATAAAACCTCAAAATGAAAGGGCCAAGACACCAAAAACCAAAGCGAAAGAGGGTCCCTGCTTTCAGCGGGGCGTGTGTGCGAAAATTGCACAACAGAAAGTTGTTTGCTTCTATAGAATTTTTTTCACTTTTATTTTGTTGCTTGCTATGCGCTCCTCACACCGAATTGGCTGCTGCCATTTGATTTGATTAGAGCTATTTGTTGTTTGATGCCTCAAGCTTCTCTAGGCCGCGCTGTTTCTAGGGAAAATTATATTTGGACGCCTCTCTTGTCACTCACAAGTTTTCAAATTTAATTGCAAATCACTCTTTCCTCATAGGAAGCTAAATATGTATTTGCAACTTTGAAGCTTGCATGGGGAAAGGAAAAAAATTCTTTGAGAGTGCTTTGGGGCTTGTCCCTTTTCCTCCTTTCCCAAGCTCTTCCTGATCTTGCTGTTCTCCTTGCTTTGATATTTATTTTAACAACAAAAGCATTACACTTTCATCTTAGCTTTGACAGTGATATGGATCTCCTCTCATGCAACCTTGTTCTCCAAGGCATTCTCCTGCTTTGATATCAAATGTTAGCTCAAGAATAGTTTGTGAGCTTAAATTTCCAATAGATCATAGGCTAATTTATACAACTTCAATTACTAACTTAGCCCCAAAATTTTAGGGTATTAAAAACTATCATAAGACAATAATAGCACTACCAATTTCTAATCTATGAGTGAGTTTGTAACCATCAAACAAACTCACAAAAACAGACTAAGCTATTAAAAACTAATTTTTAGGCACTTGTTGTACCCAAAATATTTTTTTTGGCATTTTGTATAAATTGAGCTAAATCTTGTTAAAATGCCATGTAAAGTCTGTTTTAGGTCAAACCAATCATAGAATCTTGGTGGGTTTCTGTCAAGGAACACGTGCAAAATTCTGAAATTTTGAAAATTAGGGTTTTACGCCCCTATTTTCAGGGAAACCCCCGAAAATAGGACCTTCCCAAAAATGATTGAAAATGATTTTGATAGGATTAAAAGGCTTCACGATCACATTGGTCAAGTCAGAATCATCAAAAGACATGTTTTACTCTGGTGGGTCTATTTCTATTTTTCAGGAATAAAGTTAGGAGCTCCACAGCCATTAATGGCAGATTGGCCAGTACCAGGAGCTGAAAGCTAAGCTTCAAAAGCTTCAACGATGCAACCATGGCGGAAAAGGTCTAAAATGATGCTGTTTGATGAAGGAGATTCCTGAAAATGAAAAAGGTCAAAATTTGACTAACTCTGGAAATGTTACGAAGGAGAGATAGTTCACATGCTGAAAAGAGCCTTTTTCAAGCAGGGGCGCCCATGATCTTTTAAGGTCAAATGCAGTCACCAAGATCCTTCAAGACATTCATTCTTGACGTTTGCTTGCTGGCGCGACAACGAAACAAACAGATAAACCATCTGAGGAGTAGATCATAAATAGTTGCTGACAAAGCGAAAAGAGGCAGTTGAAGAAATATCAGGAAATGATTGTCAAACGTGAAGATCAAAGAAAAAGAGCCTTTTCAAAAGAAAGGTGCCCTTTCTTTTGGACCTCAAGATGCTGACAAAAGACCAAAGGCCTCCCAGAACAATCTTCCCAGTATAGATAGATCTCAGCAACGCAACTGCAAGCACCAACATCTGACAGGGCAGTCAACAGATAATCAGGATCAAACTAGGCAACTTTTCAGATGGAAATAAACTTGCTAAAGGACAAAAGCGCCCTTTTCAAGGAGGGGCGCCCTTGAATAAAGGAACCCTAAAATGAAATCCAAGTTTTCTGAAGTCAGTCATCTTTGGCAGAACAGAGCTGGCTACCTGATGAGATATCAAGCAAAATCATCTGACTCTCTGATCAACGAGAAATCTAGATCAAAGCACGAGAGGTCATTTCAAAAGGCTGAAGAACGAAGATTGAAAATTCACCAAGGCATTAGCAAAAGAGCCCTTTCTTGGAAAAGGTGCCTTTTCTTTCGAAGCCCTAAACTCAGCTTTTCATCATCATGGCTCCCAGACACTTCTTTTTAGTATGGATCCAGCTCCACAGTGAATGTGTTAGCGACATCTCAGGATCAACAGATCAGGCTAGATTCAAGATCAAACAGTGGTCTTTCAGGAGAGAAAATATTTAAAAACTTGCAAAAAACCAAAAGGGACGCCTAAAAGAAGTCAAAGGTCAAGTTGTTTACTAAAGTCAAGATATTTTGAGTTAAACTTGGCTAAAACACTCCACGATCAGTGGAAATCACCTTTTTGAACTTCAGATCAAGCCAAAATCACTTTTGAGCTTGAGTTAGGTCCCCAAACTTGTGGATCTAAGGCTTGAGTCTACATATTCAAGGTGAAGGCGTCCTACTTCATTATTTCATTGCAGGTTAAGGATCAAGAATAGCCATAAGCTCTCAAGGATGCCATTGATAGATCTGGACAAGGTTTTCATCCGTTCTTCAATTTTTCTTGCAGATCTGAAGCAGAAGAAGATTGCTATTTTGAGGATTGGATTCAGAGACAGATTTTCTCAGGAAGTCAGATATAAAAACTTCCAATCCATCTTCTGTCTACTTCTTCTCTTCTTGTCTTAGGTTTTCTTGCATGTCACACAAAGCAACAGGCTACATTAGATCTGATCAACTGGGTAGATTCAGCATAATTTTCCAGTAAAACCCATCTTGTCAGATTTTCCAGAATCAACAAACTTGCTGCCCCTATTTTTGGGGGTTTTTCCGAAAAAGTTTCAGAATCAAAATTCTGAGGAACTGGGCTTGTTTAGCATTGAAGTACGAACAAAACCCATGTGCCAGACTTTTTCCGGAAAAATACTTCTCGACAGGGGCGCTATTTTCAGGGGTTTTTCAGAAGTTATTTGAACACAACCGTGTTTATAGTCAACAGGCGAGTTCTTCTTCACAGAATGACAATTTGGCATCCTTGGGCTCCAATTGAACAACCAGACCTTGCACCAACAACTCTCCAACCAGATCTTACACACATTGCTGGAGAGCAAACGAACATCATTAGTAGTCTACGGATCTTTATCTTTGAAAAGAATACATCTCCAGCTCAGTGGAGAGCCGTAGCAATTACTCTGGACTAAGAAGAAAGAAAGGCTGATCTTGCAGCAAAAAGACCAATATTACCACCTCCCGCGTGGCAGTAAACACCTTGGCTTGCCAGCTGCGAAGAGGTCATTCCAAGCACGGAGCCGCCAAAGTTACCAAGAGCAATAGCTTGCGCAAGAAGAGATGTCGTGTCATCAAAGCATTGACTATCCGGAAACGAAAAAAGTCAACACATGAATCAAGGAGCTGTTGACCAGAAATGGTGAAGTGTAAAAAGACACCTAGGAAGGACGTCCTACCTTCCAATTGGCATTTATGATACTTAAAGTTGACTTGATGCCTCATTCCAAGTCAACTCAAGAAGGCATTAAATGTAGTGGGAGTTAACTTGATGCCCCTTTCCAAGTTAACTCCATATCCCTTAAATCATGCATTGTCAGATCCCACTGATTAAGGATGTCTAATCGGCTTCCATGATTTGTGGATCTAAGATCTCCACTAAATGTGGATGTCTATTTTGGAGGGATACTTACATTAAAGTTTACCTTTAGTTTACTTTCAGTCAACTGAAGTAGTTTCCAGTTGACTCTTTGTTTACTTTCAGTTAACTAAAGTAGTTTTCTAGTTAACTGCTTGTTCCCCCTTTTTTTAGGAATAAATCTTGCTAATTGATTGGCAAGAACTCATCGTTAACTCAAGGAGATTTTGGGGTTTCCCACTCCTTTTGAGTTCTATAAATAAGAGCCTTAGGCTCATTGTTTGTTCAACTTTTACTTGCTATGCAAAATTGCTGCGCCATTGTTTCCAACAGCTTTGAAAGCGGATATTTGTTCACTCTTGGATGAGAGTTCGTTGGTCGATCGTAATTGTGCATGATTTTGTGCCTTTGCTTTCACAACCTTTGTAATTCATTGATAAAGCTTTGAAGGAGAATATCAGAAGGCGCTTGCATTTTGGTCAATCTATTTGAGTTATGTCCACGTCTTGTATCTAATAGCTCGTTGTTTCATTTCCCTCCTCGGATAGGAGTCCCTCCTCCTTGGATATTTGTTATTAATAGTTATCGTTCGTTGTTGTTTAATGTATTGACTTTCGAGCTATACTTCGGATAGGAGTCCCTCCTCCTTAGCAAGCTCGTTGGCCAGGACATCGTAAATTGTTGTTTCTTGTAAACTATTTCCTAGCCCATACCTCGGATAGGAGTCCCTCCTCCTTGGCAGGTCTCAGATCTAGTTTACCGTAAAGAGTGTTTGCTTGTACCAACCTTATCCCGGTGTATACCCGAGAGTTCAGAGCCTTGGCCATATTCTCAGAAGACGGCGAATTCAGGTGATCCAACCAACCCATTCCCGCTCCTTTACCCTCATGCTCTGTTTACCTTGAAGGTATTGGATAGATAAAAGCTAGAATAGTCGTAGTTGAGATCTGCAGAAACCAGAGAAAAAGCTTAGCTACGGCGCATTGTGTTTGTGCACCCTTGTGTCCTGCGTGAAGCATAAAAGATAGGAACTTTAGTTTTACATTTCCCTTCACTTCATTGCTCAATGAGAGGGACTTCTCCTCTCTAAATAACGAAGAAGTGTTGCAAAACATTTGAAATAGCTGAACGTTTACAGTCAGCACTCTAGAGGTGCTAATTTAAACGCCAACAGTACTTATCTAACAATGACAACAAAAACAACAACAGCAACACAATGACGACGACGGCGACAAATAGATAAGAAATTGAAACATAAGATATTTGTTGGAATAACACTACCAATTTCTAATCTATGAGTGAGTTTGTAACCATCAAACAAACTCACAAAAACAGACTAAGCTATTAACAACTAATTTTTATGTACTTATCTCACAACAACAACAACAACAACCACCTTGATCAAGCTCGGGAGCACTCATTCAACAAAAAAGATAAATAAGAAATTAAAACATAAGATATCTGTTGGAAATAAATATTGTTTTCAGCAAGAATTTATTGGGAAGTAAGTTTGAGAATATAAATTAGGAATAGCTATATATATCATAATTGCATAATGATATTTTATTACCAATTAATATAGTAGATTCCTTTAGGCAATTTATTTTGAATTTATAGAAGTGTTTTGCAAATAGGGAGGTCAATCAACTTTCTGAGTTCACGAGAGGTGAAGTACTGGCCTTTCCTTCATCAAGCATGCCACCTCGAGATGCAACACTCGTGGGTCGGAGGTGTATGAGTGATGCTAGGCTTGTTGAGGAAGACAATCTTTATGCATCTTATCAAGCATGCCACCCCAAGATGGATGGAATGGAGCTTCTGCCATGCTTGTGGGCTGGGAGGTGAATGAGTGCTCTTGGGCTTGATTAAGGAGCTTGCAAGGTGGATTGAGGGATGGAGTGGTCCTAGGATCCTGCCTTGTTTGTGGGCTGGGAGGTGGATGAGTGCTCCTGGGCTTGAGGGTCTTCTCAAGTATGCAAGCTCAAGATGGATGGATGAGGATCCATCCATGCTCTCGCAATACAAGGACAACCATCCTTGAGATTGCGGTTTGCAAACATTTCAAGTGAATTCCTAATATGATTGGCTATGGGAATATGCCTTGAAATAATCATTAATGGTGTTAAGATATTTTGAATTCAAATGTTAATGATGCTATGAACTATAAATCTAACTATTATGATGTTTTAGCTATGATGTATTACTCTCAATATTATAATATTTTATGTATTAATTTGAATATTACTGTAAAGTTGATACTTGTTATTACCATAGTTCCATGGAGTTTCCTGACGGGGGGGCAAGGGGACATGGGGACGGGGGAACCAAGGGTCTAAGTTTGGGAATGGCGGGGGAACAGTGGCGGGGTGGCGACAAGGTGCTGAAATGCATATGGTACTTGAAAAAATAATTATAAAAAGATGTATAACTTATAAGTATAAGAATTTTATGTCTTGGAGACAACTAGCAATCCCCTAATCATCTTGAGAACACCCCGATGTCCTCAAAGTCCTAGTGGCATCTTGGAAACGGCAACGCTTGTGGTGGGATGGTGGCAATTGTGGTGGGATGGTGGCGATTGTGGTGGGATGGTGGGGTGACATCCCCAAGTCCCCAAGTCTTCGAGACGGGGACGTCTGGGAAACGTGGGGTTTTGGGGGGTGCGTGCATGTCCCGTGGAACACTGGTTATTACTAATATCAGTTTTTAGTGATTATTATTATTATACAGGCCTAAAACCAGGAATTTACCAAAAGGGGACATTACAGTTTTCATCATTTCTTGAACACTTATTTGAAACAATATGAACACTTGATTTGTCTGTATTCTTTAGTTGAAATTTTAATTTTGGACTTCAGTGCTGCTTTAACAACCCTTAACAAACCTGCAAGAAAGCTTCACCTCTGTTATACCTTCTTCCCATGTTTGGACTTTTCGACTTTTCTAAGATGTAGTAATATTTAAGGATGCCAATGTAGGAGTTCATTTTAAATTTGTGGAAGTTTTTGTTGTTACCTAGCACATGTATGCTTTTCCATGTTTAGTTTCTTTATTTGTTTTATAACATCATTCTTTTTCTATATGTGGACTTCACCTTATTCTATACATATTGTTACCTTATTGTGAGTCATAGCCAGGTCTAAAAGTGCTTCCAGTGAAAACATAAAAGGGTTATAATAAACCAAAGATAGTCAGGCTTGTGTTAGATTGATTGCTGTAAGTTTTGATGAAGCAAAATAACGTATCAAATAATGTAATTTATAAAGCAGGCCTGGATAGTAGAATGTGGTCAATATCCAAAATTTGTCTAAGAGGCTGGAAGGCATGCAGAAAGCCCATGCAATTGGAAGCTACAAGTAATTTGAGTTCAGTTCCAGTTAAATGCCTCATCACTGACAATTTATGTTCAGTGAATTTTATATGGATAATTTAGAAAGCTTCTTTATGAGAAATATAAAATAAAATATATCAGTCTATTTTCTAATTGCGGTGTTGTACTTAGCTTTTGGGAAAAGATTAATGATCGTTGGTTTATTCATGATGTTCAGGTTTTCAGATGGCAATTATAGAGTGCAAGCAGGTCCTGTGAAACACAGTATACCATGCTGGGGATTTGTTTTGGAAGAGCATACACGTATTGGAAGGTTTTGTGTGCCCTCCTATTGTTTAACCTTTTCAGCAGGTGTCATTTGTTATTGATGTAGGCAGTTGTTAAAAAGTGCATTTTGATAGTTAAAAATTGTGTTCAGCTGAACAGATTCATGGTGGAACATGCTAAACAATTGGGTGTAGAACCAGGTGAAAAGCGTGCTTTACTCCAACAGGGTCAATCTGTTTTAGTGGATGGGAAACAGGTTGGTAGTGTATTCTTTCCAAATCCTACTTAAAGATTATGTTCTGTTTTCAAATTCAATCCAGGTACTGAAAACAATTTAGGAAAATACACATACAGAATAGATTCACTTTTTTTTGTTTTGTTTTCAAAAACATTCAAATTCTATTATATTAAGAAAAATGAAGAATACATTATGGACTAAGCCACTACAAATTCAAAATAGTGGTCAGTGATTGGTGATTACAAAAGTTTTTTGTCAATGAAAGAGTGCAGGCCCTGTTGCAGAGGTCTCTATTTCTAGGACTGACTGTCTACAATAGCTTCTAAAGTGCCATTCTTTACATTGTTTCTAAGACACTTGTGTATACATCATATATATCTCTGACAAGCACTACTACAGATTTTCCAATAAATTTTCATATGCCTGATCACTAGAAGAACCATATTTACAAAAAATATGTTTTTTTTTTCAAAATGGGATGGAATTTAATTGGCATAAAGGGCTGGGTCCTGTGAGGTATGTGCCAGGCTAAATTTAATGCCCCTTAACAAGATGCTTCTGCTTTGAGATCAAGGACCCTCAACAGGATGCTTCTACTTTGAGTTCATATCATTTCTTTATGGCTTTAGGATGGGATCATTCCAGTTTGCAGGCATAGCATGCCTTTTTGTGGGGTGGAAGTCAAGGAGTCTTCAATCATTGGCCTAAGCTTGAGTTAGACTGCAATTTCAGACATTGCTGTCATGTCGTCTAGCAGAATTATTGTGCTCCAGAATCTCCTGCACGGCTTCTGCAATGTCTTTATTAGGTCATACATATTTGTTTTCTGTAGTCTGAAGCCTCTGCTGCTGGTTTTTGTTCTTATTCATCAGCTGCTGAAGGCATTCGTTCTGCTTGACAATGTAAAGAGTGTATGTGAAAGTGTTTCTCTAGGAGAGGGATTGAGTATCATGGGTTCCTATCTTGTCTGCAATCTGCTTAAAGCTACTCTTCAGGCTATTAATGGCTTGGACTAATGCAAAGTAAACTCATAGCAAATCAGGCATATAAGTTGCAAATTTGGCAATTACCTGTGGATCTGAAGAAACAGCAGGTGGACTGTTTTCTTGGGGGGTATTTGCATTATGGCTTTTGTTCCTCCCAAAATCAATAGAATCTATGCCAAAAGAGGAAAAATCAGAGCTAGGAGGAGCACTTTGATAGAACCTTTGTGTATTCATCCTAGTAGTAGCAGGTTGTGAATTGTTATTGAGGTGTATGGTGCAGATTTGCTGGTCAGCAACTGAACACACTCTTGTGGGTTTTTTGGGATACAAAAAGGGATGTGACACCCTGTACTTGCTAAGTATAATGTGTTGGGATTGACAGCATGAAACATATGAGTAGAAAAATGTACCTGAGTTATTTGAAATGGTAATGATCGGAGCAGTGATATTGCCTTCCTGCCTGCCCAGTTGTGTGTTGTTGACAATTTTGTCTTTATCCAAATACGTGGGATGCTGGTAGTTCCTTATTAAATGATTAACTCTGAAGAGAATAATTGTGGATTGAATGCCATTATTTGCATTTTGGATCTCCTCCTCTTATAGACTTTGAGGTGCTTGATTTCCTCAAAGGAAAAGTTGCATTTGTCATACTGCCTGTCCATATTTATAGATTTATTTCAACAGTTGAAATGCAATATGTATGATCTACAGAGTTTCCAAATCCTCTATAAGTTTTAATTCCTTTGCTGTCAGTTGAGAATTTGATGTAGTCCAATTACTCTTTTTGAGTGCTCATCATGATTCTTGGTGCCATGCTGGAAAGCTCTTTGCTGAGTTGATTCCTGTTATGTGGGATTTTGAAAGGTTAAATAAATATATCATTTCCTTATTGCTTAATGGCACCCAATCATTATGTAGGTGGAATCAAATTCCAGATGTTTTTGCTTCAGGGTAGTTGTGGTTTCTAGCTTCTTATTAAATTAGGACTCTGGCATGATTAATAAAACAAGATGCAATTGGTGAAATGAGATTCCATGCCACTGTGATCTACTCAATATAATTCCCATTGTGAATAAACTCAGGGGCTGTGGCTGTCTCCTTCAGTCCATGATTGTGTAAGGCAAGGCTAAAAAGATAATTAGGCAAGTGGAGAAGAGTGGACAGATCTAAGGTGCATAAACATTGGGATGTGGTGGTGTAATGTCCCCTTTTTAGATTTTCTTGCAAATTTCTAATCTTTTTGTATTTTTTTAATTTTTGCAACAAAACAAAACTGAAATAAAAACAAACAACTAGGAACTTCTTGTCAACCCTCAATGGTAGATAATTGCATCAAAATGATCAAATCTCAATTATGAAAGCTTGGAATAATTATGACAACAATCCACACCCAAAAATCAATTGGAAACCCTCCAAAATTGATTTTGATTGAAAGTGCAATTTCTGGAAACAGTTACAATATTGATTTGCAAACTTGAAACAATTATAATACTGATTTGCAAACTGGAAACAAGCTTTCAGAATAACAAATAATTATTTTGACTCATGAGGGTCTATACAGCTGTACAGCTAGCAGATCTGAGCAATGGTGGATGGATGAAGTTAACCTTGTATGGACAGCTGTAGAGCTGCGACTAGAAATGGTATGGTCATGGCAAGATTTGTATGGCTGTTTGGTGGCTGGAAGATTTCCAAAAGGTGTTGCACAGAAGCAATTAGACCCCCCAAAATGCAATCGCTCCACCCAATGAATGTTACCAATGATAATCAGCAATAAATCAGGTCTGCAATCAGTAATTAATGTTATATGGATAAGGTGCAATTGCACAAAGCTTGTGTTGAATCCTTCTTATGAAGTTGGCACTTCAATTTGGCAATATGACAAGGAATGATGATGAACAACAGCAAAAAACTTTGAAAATTTGCTTGATGATTTGCTTGCAAATACCAATCGTTCTAAATCTGAAAATAATCAAAATCAGCTCAAGTGCAACCCATGTTAGTGTATGTAGGAACACCCCTTTTTTTTTCTTTTTTAAAAAGATTATTAACCAATTAAATCCCACCATAAACTTCACCAAGATCATACCAAGACTACAATACTGTCGTAAGCTGTCATGAATATGAAATGAGGAGTCTGCTGGCATAACATTGATTTTTGACATATAGAATAGCACTAAATGGCTCATGAATTCAACAGATGATCATATTCAATAAATGGGCCACATTACAATGTAATGACCAAACATAAGATGCAGTGAATAAATACCTCTAATCAGAATTTGCAAGTGTTACAGACTGTAAGGCTGATTACAAGGCACCTGAGACTTCATCAATACCAACTACCATCAGAAATAACATTTGTAGACTCCTATAAATGATCAGCTTCAATGTCAAACCACCATTCCTTCATCGCTGGGTTCTCAAGATGAAAACAGGACTGATAACAGGTCTGTGATGAGTTAAGGTGGCTACAGGAGACCTATAATGCTTTTTGCAAGTCAAGACACACTTAAAGTCTTCGAAATCCACCTGCAGATATTGCAGATGATGCCCTCTGAACACTCTGAACAGCCTATAATTTACCCAGCAGATTACAATACCCTTTGTAATGACCAAGCAGCATACACAGCAGGTTTAGCCAATTAATTCGAACTACACCCAGGTCTGATATACTACTTCAGGGGTATTGAAGAGTTGCAGATCTGGTGAAACTGAATACTCAGGTAATTACTATTCTTTCATTGTCAAACAGCTGCTCCATCATCATTTGGTGCTGCTAGAATGGAGTGAAATGTTCTCAGGCATAACCTGGAAGTTTGGAGCATATACTGGGCACTTCTTGACAAGGAACGGGTCTGCTGAAGCTAACAGTCATGACAGTCCACAGTAAACACCAGAAAATGATGCTCCTTCATTAATCAAATGACTCCAGACTGAAATATGGCTCACTCAAATTTTTCACTCAACCAGCACTGCTAAAAACCAATGGAAGATACACTCTACAAAGTCTGATCAAAGTCCATAGCAGCAAAAATCTTTTGGGCAAAAAGATTTGAGTAGCTAGAGAAACTAGTAAAAGTTGATGATGATGCTACACAAATAGGATTGGTTGGTATTGGTTTGGAGGAGCTTGACCTCAAGGAGTCTAGCAATTTGAGTAATGAGTTTGCCCCATACTTTGGGGGATGATTAGAGGCATTGGGTCATGGCCACTGTATTTTAATTTTGAATGTAATCGTCATTTTGAATATAATATAAATGTATTGATCTTTAGGATTATATTGTTCAATGTAACGTGTTTAGCTTTTCAAAGTTTGATTTGTTATTCCTTATATGTTTTTTTATAACTAATATTTCAAGTACCATATTTGCATTGTCGTTCTCTTGTCATCCTCTCTACATCCTGAAATCTAGGCCCTTTGTCCCCTCATTCCCAATAGTTGTTCCCTCATCCCCTTGTTCTGAGATTCCATGGAACTATGAACTAAACCCACATTTCATGTCATTGCCTATATGTATTATTCACCATTTGAACTTCCAACCTACCCTTGGTTGGATTTGCAAATGCATGCTAGGACTTCTTTGCTGCTGCCTGGATTTGCTTTGTCCTC
Source organism: Sequoia sempervirens (assembly GCA_007258455.2). Classification (NCBI taxonomy): domain Eukaryota; kingdom Viridiplantae; phylum Streptophyta; class Pinopsida; order Cupressales; family Cupressaceae; genus Sequoia; species Sequoia sempervirens. Next base: position 83,749 of record VDFB02061926.1, on the reverse strand, counting down.
CATATAAAGACTTTCTCTCATGTTCTTAATATGAAGCTCTTTGATGTTCAGTGTTCTTCTTTGAATGGTTTTATCAATGATCTTTCTTTACTGCTTGTGGGTTCTGTTGTGACCTTTTCGCACATCGCCCCATTCAAGATGGGGACCCCCTAAATTTTGCTCCGTTCCGGTCTTTTGGCTTGGGTTTTCTTCCCTCTCTCGCTCTCTCTTTTCTGGTGTCCGTCTTTCGGGGGGTTGCGTCCGTCATTGAGCTTAAATGCAAAATATTGGCCAAGTCTGAAATTAGGGTTTTGAACTTTTCTGGTCAATTCAAGGTCAAGTAAAGTGAGTAAATTGAAAATTGAACTTAACGTTGTTGTCAGTAGACATCCAGCAGGCTTCCAGCCAGTTTTCATCGAATTCCAAGGTACTTACTATTTTTAGTAAGTCTGCTATTCAGAGCAATCTATCAGCTATTTTGAGATTCCGATCATCACACGGCATTCAGAGTACATTAGACTGCTTGCATGCCAAATTTGAGCGAAAACCGACAACTTACTATTTTTAGCAGTCCGGCTTCCGGCACGAATTTCAGGGTCCAGATGCAGAGTTTTTCTTTGCATGTATGGATATTCCTTCTGGGTTTTTCGAGACCTTCGCGATGATGTAACATGCAAGACGAGACGACTACTTTCAGGATTCAGCCTTCCGAGGCTATTTTTAGGGTTTGCATGTCGAGGTTTCTTTTGCATGTCAGGTGATTCGATGGGTTTTCAAAGGCTTGTGATGGTGTGACGCTCTAAGCGGAGATTCCCTCGATAGGAACTTGCTATTTTTAGCGGGTGTGTCCCTAGCGTATACACCAGTTAGTTCGAGCTGATCGCGAAATGCCGCAGAGAAAGCGAAGACAAAGCGAGATCTTTTGATCATATCATTTCTAAGTTGGGTTTCCAACCCGAGGCTAAAATAGGCATCAAAAGTCAAAATCTTCAAATCCAGAGTACAAAACCACTGCGTCCCGGTTCTTAGAACTGTCTGGCTGGTGAATTTCAGATCAAGCGGGCACTTACTGGCTATGGTAAGTCAAATTGGAAACATGCTAAAAATAGTAAATCAAGTGCATCGTCGGTGTGGAGTCGTGGTGAGGATGCGCCTCATTCAAATTTTGCTTCGATGAGACTTGGGAGCCTCTCCGAGAACATGAGCTTACTATTTGTTATAGTAAGCCACCTTGAAGCGAGGCTAAAAATAGGGGTGACTAAAATGCTGGCGGTCTTGAAATAGTTTGATGGAGGTTATGAAGAAGCTACGTTTAAAATTTCAGGCCATTCCGAGCTTCAGAGGTGCAAATTCAGAGAACTTACTATAAATAGCAGGGCACGTAGGCTGGCGAGGATGATGAAAATTTGTCTAAGTCTGGAGTCTCGTCCAGTAGGCCTGGCAAAATGCGCCCATCTCAGCTAGAGGCATGAAAAATTTCTAAGTGTGAGTTCATCCTTCACACAGGGCAAAATGCGCCCAAGGCAAGAAGTCAAAAAAAGTCAAAGATGTTTATCCTGCAGCCGGGGCAAAATGCGCCCAACAGGAAGGAGGGAAAAGTTGAAAAAAGTTTCTAAGGCATGAAATCCGCCTCACCCCTCAGAATGCGCCCAAAATACAAGTTCATCCTGTACACAAGGCAAAATGCGCCCAAGGTTGCAAGGAGTCAACAGGGTCAAAGTTTTCATCCTCCTCAAGGGGCAAAATGCGCCCAAATGCATGCATGTGAGGACAAAATAAAGAAGGCGAAGGGTCACTCCAAGGCGTTTGAAAGTCTCATCCCCCTCCACATCAAAAATGCGCTCAAGATGAAAGAAGTCAACAAGGTCAAAGAAATTCGTCCTCCTCAAGGGATGAAATGCGCCCAAACTTGTGCATGTCAGGACGAAAACGTGAAGTTGAAAGGTCACAGGGGGCGTGGTGGCAAGTTTATCCTCCTCCTACATAGAAATGCGCCCATGTTTGGATGTGAAAAGTAATTAAGGGTGGTAAGTGGGATGAAAGTTTTCCCAAAGCGTGGTGAAAGATGGTAAGTATTAGGCGCGCCAAGGGTGGAGAGTGTTGAGGATGCTTCCCTAGGCGTGGTTTTTAAATTTCCTCTCAAAGTATGATATGCGCCTAAGGTTATAAAGGGTTGGAAATTTTCCTAAGGTGTTGAGGGTGATGTGTGTGTTAGAGAATATTTGAAGGTGTTGAGAATAAAATTCTAAGTGAAGTGTACGCCTATGTTGAAGGGAGTTATAAGATGTTAAAATATTTTCTAAGGGGTGAAGTGTGAAGTGTGGAAACAAAATTGCTAAGGCGTGATTTTTCCTTAAGTGTGCTAGGCGCCTCAAGGGGAAATAAAATATTTTCTAAGTGTTGAAAAATTTGCCTAGGCGTTGGAATATTTTTCCAAGTGTGGAGTGAAATGCAAATGGCAAGTGAGAAGTAAGGCGTGCCTGACGAATAAAATTTTTTCTAAGTGAAGATGATACTTTTCTCGCTGGTAGATGATCAAAAATTTTCTAAGGCAAAGTTCTCAAAATGCAAGATGATTTTAAAGTATTTTCTAAGGCAAATTATTTTCTTCTTAGAAAATACGCCTAGAGCCTCAGGGTGGTGAAGTTTCCGGAGCACGAGCAACTTTTCTCAGTGATGGAGTCAGAAATGCAAGATGAATTCAAGTTCTTCAATTTGGGGCAACACAGAGTGATCACAAGCGAAGAATCAATTTAAAATGGTGAAAATAATATTTTCTAAGGCTCAAAATTAAAAAATTTAAATGAACCCGTTTGTTGGGTACCCATGGATTCCAGACAATCTGAAGAAAAATTGCTTCTGGGTACTGAACATTTGTGATGATAAATGAATTTCCAAGTCTTTCAAGCTTCGCCGACACCTTTTCAGTGAGGAATTTAATTAGTGCTCGAATTGTGAATTTTCCTAAGGGAGAATTTTAAATTTTCTAAGGCAAAAACGAATAAAATGTGCTTTCAAGATGAATTTTCTTCGAATGATGAGTTCAAGAGAAATTGCTTAGATAATTTTGATTAAATTCTCCGAGGATGAATTTTCCAGAGCAGAAGAGAGTTAAAATTCAAATTCCAGTAACAGAGCTCCGGCTGGTGAGTAAAAGAAAAATGATAGAATTAAATTAAATTTGAAAACAAAATCAAAGCATGATCAAAGTCAAGTTCTAGAAGAATAATATTCCCGTGTGAGACAAGTGTCGAAACACGAGAGAGGAAAAATTCGAGATTCTTGAAGTGGAGTGAGTGGGTTTAATGGCACTAGCTAAAGTGCTTCTTCTAGAATTCGAATTTTAGCTATAAAATGAGCAGGTTTTTCACTTGTTTTCACAGCTGAAGAAGGCGAACTTGCTCTGAGAGTGAAGTGTTGCAGTGAACTGTTGCTTGAAGAGTTTGAAATCTGAATGTTGCTGAGTTGAGGAAGGACGCCTTAAGTTGCTGAAGCTTGAGGGAGTTTGAAATTGTTGCTGAGGAGGGGACGCCTTGGAGAGAAGCGCCATTGCTGAAGTTGAAGAGGTACGCCATTGCTGAAGTATAGAAGTATTTGCTGAGGATTGAGGTTGCTTGTGAGAGGTACGGCTTTGCTAGTGTTGAGGCTGAAAATTGAAATTTGCTTAAGCTTAGTTGAAGTTGCCAATAAAAGAGGCGCCTTGAAGTGAAAAGTACAAACTTGGTAAAGTGTGAGCTTGCTGATTGCTGGTTTGAAGTGCAAAGTTAAGAAGTTTAAATTGCTGATTGCTGATAGTGAAGTGAAATCATCAGAGTTCACTTAGAAATCTGTTCTAAGTGTCGGAATTTGAATATATTCAAGAGAAGAAGCTGAGGTTTGCAAACACGAGAGTTATTGCAGCTTCTAGAATTCGACTGCAGCCCCTATCATGCCTTATTTTATTAAATTTAATTCTTGATGAATGTTTGTTGTATTTCGGATGGCTGAAGCGAGGACAAGCTGGAAAGGACAATGGTGCCTCAAGACAAGCTATGATCAAAATTTGTGACAAGACATTCATGCTAGAGTCGAAGTTCATTTCAAAGCTGGGCAAGTTGACAGACACTAACCTGGGCTCCGTCAACCTAGAAACCTTCAAGAACAGGCTGTTTGGAATTGGAAGTCATCGGGCTTCAGCTACTTCGCACAACATCGTCCGAAGTGCCAGGCTGCCATTCTTGGTTTCGCCCGGCTATCACGGTGTTCGGAGTTGATAATGGAGTGCGCTAACTGCTACGAAAAGGAACACTGGTCGATCATGTCACCAGATGGCCAAGTGCTTGCCAATCTTACTCCGACAGCCATTGGTGAAGCTTTCGGGATCCTGGTGCACAGAAATATGATTTACAAATCCAGGGGGTGGCCGGGCCGGATGTATGCTTACGCTTTTGAGAGGTCATGGATACAATTAACACTCCTTTGGATGATGAGGCGCTCCAAAGCCATCTGCGTCGCGAGGATTGCCAAAGCGAGATCATAGCGAGAGGACCTGAAACAAGAATACTGTGATCTCATCATGATGCTGAGCAGGGTTGGTGGTTGCCCACAGTCCTACATTTTTGAGCCTTGGATGTTTTATTACATCAACCTGGTGCTAGAGGGCAAGGATTATGTCAATTGGGCTGAGATGATAAGTGACAATATACATGAGCAGCTCCTGAGCTTGAGGAGAACGAAGACATTTTATATGAGCTCCTATCTCATTTATATGTTGGCACGAATGACGAGGTACAGGGGGATTTCTTACAAAGAACCCGTCGGTTGTGGCTCCCACCAGTTCAAAATCCATGAGGCGTGTACACAGTTGCACCTTTCGAGCACAACCTACTACAAACGTGTCAACGATTCATTCACCATGTACATCACGAGGCTGCTTCAGGAGAGGTTACATCACAGAATCTCTAGGGATGCTCAAGAGCTGATTGAAAGGTATGGGTGCTGGTTTATTCAGTTTCCGAGATTTCCATACATTAGGCTGCAAGGATTTTCTTCATACCCTTATAGGCTGCCTAAGTACCCAACAGATAAGATATTAATGCTAGAGATATCCAGACAGTTGCTAGCCGTTGACAAAATTCAAAAGAAGAAAAAGAAAGGAGGGATAGAGTTTCCAATTGTGATGGGCAACTCGGATGAGGTGTGTCCTTCGATACAGGCAGCTAGAGAAGCTGAAAGTGAGCTTCAATTTTACCACTTCTCATATCATACAAGTAGACAACACTATGACCCGCATCATAACATCAAATGGGTGTTGTCAGAGGAATTCAAGCATAAGGCCACCATAGAAGATTACTGGGCTGATGCGGTTGATGAGATTGAAGTAAGGAAAAGGATGTTTTCCCGGTTGCCAATTACTCTGATCAAGGAGTGTGAGGTTGTTCCAGTTCCGGACCAGGTCAGTGAGGATATGGATGTTGTCCATCCAGATTATGCAGCTGTTCGGGATACTCCACTTCCACCTATAGATTGGTCAGAGCCCGAGGTTGCAGATTTGGATACTCTCTCTATCCCAGTTATGACATTCACCAGAGCCTGGGTTGATAGGCGAGTAAACAGATTGAAGAGTAGGTCAATTGCCTTGACTTACAATATGATGGGAGATCACAGGACGCCTACCACAGGGAGAAAGAAACAGATTACACGAGGTCCAGAGTCCAGGAAGAAGGAAATAGTTCGGCCAGAGCCTCCGCGAGTCACAGTGGCAACACCCTTGGAGACACGCTCTCCAAGTATACAGGAGGTGTCTTTGTTTGCTGATCAGAGGATTGCAGTGAATCAGGTACCGGAGATACAGGATGATATTCAGCCTCCACGGAGGGAGTCGATTGGCCAGAGTGCCAATGTACCTGTTAGGATTGATCAGCAGGATGATGAGGGGACTATTACTGACCCTCAGTTTCAGCAGGAGTTAGAGGCGGCCATGAACGATGGCGATGATGATGATATAGTGTCAGGTGACACTCAGCCACTTGAGGACGATGAGCCTCACCAGAATGAAGAAGAAGTTGAACAGATTAGAGAAGTCGAGGCACAGGAGCAGCAGCCCTTTGATATACTATATGAGGTGCCCGATTGGCTTAAAGATAGAATGAGAAGAAGCCCGAGTGAGGAGCTTGATCCAGCGGTTGAGATGGAAGAGTTCTTGAACCGGATCAGTGCACCTCCACCGAAGAAGGCAAGAAAGTTTTCGAAGATTTCCACTGATGAGGATGGCTCTCGTACTCTTCACGTAGCTGTCCCACGAGTTGAGTGTGACCGGAATGAAGCAGTTCCTGAAAATTATGTGGTCACCACTTTGGATTTGGGACGCCCTATTGGTGCTCAGATTGTTGAGGAGTGTGATAACTCCTTCCTCGCCCTCAAGGATAGGTTGTTCAAGAAAGAAGGGAAGTATAAGAAATTGAAACGAGAACACAAGGCCTTGATTGGATATGTTCAGCAGTTGTCTCGTTCCCGAGGGCAGGATGTACCAGTGATAGAGCCTCCGGCAGATATTCCTAGAGAGTCGATCAGCGGCTTAGTAGAGTTGGGGAGAATGGCACAGGAGGCAGATAAATGGGTCACCGGAGTTCGTGCTGAGACAGAGAAATTTATGGAGGACCTATCTTTTGCTTTTCAACAGGCCTCTACTATTTTGACACGGATAGATGCGGTGGATCATGCTTGGGGCGATGCCTCTATCTATCGGTAAGGAGGTGATCGGCGTCTTGGGAGTGTTGAGGCATGTGCCATTGATTCTTGATTGACGATGGAGGTGTCATTGGCCGAATGTAGATATGATTTCATACCGTTGGTATTCTTGGCTATCACGAGCGTGGCTTCTAACCGATCACCAGAGCGGCTTACGGTGGTCGGCAGGATACATAAGGTTATGGCCAACATTATAGATGGAGTTGAACACCTTTGAGGCCATATTTGCTAAAATTTGAGATCGAGATAAGGAGCAAGTTTTGATAATTGAGGGTTCTTCAGCGGTTCCCTTCTTAACCCATGAGATGTTAAAGACCTTTATGTGAGGATGATTTGAGAATCTTGCTACATTCTCCACTTTGATCCTAGAACCACGCCTTGAGGACTCCTTGGCTTGGGAGAAAATCTTGTACAAAGGCACCGAGCATTGATCCGCGGTGTTAGAGTTGATTAGATTGTGTTCCACTTAGATTTCGATTCGAGGAAGTTGAGGCTGTACTTGGCAGATTTGTTGAGTTGGCAGTCAGAGAGAAGGCAAGTGGGAACGCACTACTGGACGAGGATCTTCTAGAAGACTGAATATGGACATTTATTACATTTACTATTTTGGGGAGTGAGTGGGAATCTGTGATTCATTTTAATGTATCCTATTAAGATTTTTAGGGTTAGAGTGAATTGTACGATTACAGCCACTCTATTGATTGTAACCTAGGCATTTTTTAAGGACTTGGCTAGCTATAAAGGGGGAGTCCCCCTCATTTGTAAGGCATTAGAAAATTAGAATTAGATTAGACATTGGAGTAGTAGAGCATTAGAGCTAGATAGTGTAGCATTGTAGAGCATTTTTGCATAATTTGGAGAAGAGAGAAAGTTTTCCCTTTGAAAACTTTTGAGCAGATTGTTGTGTAACACATTTTATGATAATAGATCTTTTCATTGATGATGGAATTCGTCTTGTCATGAAATGCTAGCAAGGTTTCTTCTTCCTTTCGTATCCAAGTAGCTTAAATTCATGCAAGTAGCTTACTTTGATGTGTGGTGTTTTATTGAGATAGCTTCGCTTTATTCCATACCACTAGCGGCTTGTTGATGATAAGCTCACCTTGTGTGGTCGACTGGAGATTGTTTTATGCTTAACTTCGGTTGTGGTTTACATACTTATATGCGTCGTTCTGATGGTGTATGTATGTTAAATTATAACTTGAACATCTTTTGCTGTTTCCCTTGAAGATTGCACCGATTTTACTGAGGCTGTCCGACGGAGGCTAGGTGAAATCCGGTTGAAGTCTATTGAAACGAAGCTCCACATATCCTGCATTTAGAGTAGCATATAAATTTCTTAGGCCCTTTCCCCCCTTTTTACTTTCCGTACATTTCTGATTAGTTTTAGGAAAGGAACCACATTGCCAAATCATACGCACAAGAATCCCCTTCAAATCACATACCTGCTGCTAACTGCAAGAAATCTGAACAATTATGTAAGTCCCCTCGTAAGAACACAGCAATACACATCAACCAAACTGGGTCTATTCGCACTTAAGGAACCTTGGAGTTGAACATGCGAACTCTCTCGCAATCTTAGCGCATGGAATACTTTGATCAAGAGAGAACGGAGTAGCCCCAAAACTATTTTGTTCTGCCGTTTGGTATGGTCACAAAAACCACATCAACACTAAGTCAACCTATTCCTCTTCTTTGTGTGAATGTTCTTAAATAAACTCCAATTGCATTCACACCCAGAAGCACTGCATGGCTGTGACAAGACACGTATGGCTAGCTTTTGAAGATTTGGTGTGCTAGCACCATTGTTCTCCCACCATAGATCTACAAAAACATGTTTAAAAAATATAAGTACTAAGAAATAAGAATAAAGTAAACAATCTATATGTAAGAATCAAGTTTCTAATTTCATTTTTTATTTGGTTGTTTTCCTCTCCGTTCAATTGCTTGCTGGGAGGAAAAGAGTCTCCCCTCTGCACCCTTGTAGACCTTGAATAGATAAAAGAAAAAGTAAATCAAATATAGAAAATTCATAGATAGTCAAGGCTCAACATTGCAAATTCATAAATAAAATGTAAGAAATCTCACCTCCAACTCATCAAGCATTTTATCTCTCAGCTCACGATCAGGCACCATCCTATCAATGCATATGACAAGACCTTCCATGACCTCCTCATCCACCTTAAATGTGTCTGAGAAGTAGAACTTCAGATTCAAGAAGCAGGCAAAGGCATGAATCGGCTGGTGAAGTTGGTGTGTCCATCTTCGATTAATGATGCGCCATATGATTTCATATTTCCTTTTGTTGCCCCCATAGTAACTTGATATGGCCTCTTTGGCCCTATCCATGGCCTCATAGATGAAACCCATTGGCATGCCATCTCCATCCACCATACGAAGAACCCTCACCAAAGGTTCTGTCACCAAAAAAAATGAAAACAAATGTTAAATTATAACAAAATTAACCCCTCAAAAAATAAAAACAGCAAATAGATTATCATGTATAATTTTTTTTTGTGTGATTGCTACTTACCCCCATCAACTCCTCTCCATTTTTGATGAATGTCTCATCAAAAACTATGGCAACAATCCTCTCCCCTTCAGGTCTATTGGAAAATGAGGACTCCTTCCAAGCATCGGACACGAACATTTGCTTGAGATGACCAATGGCACCAAGAATGCTTTGCAATGTGAGGAAGTGGCTAGCAAATTGTGTCACTCTAGGTCGCATAAGGTCCTTGCCATTTGTGAATTTCCTCATCAAAGAAAGCACCCAAGTATGGTTGTAGATAAATTTTGTAACACTTTTTGCATCTTCAACCACTTTTTTGACCCATGAAATCTTCCCAATGTCCTCTAGCAATAGGTCTAAGCAATGTATAACACACAAAGACCATGCAATTGTGGGATACCTCACCATAAGTAGTCTACCTGCAGCTACATATGCAACTATGTTGTCCGTGATGATTTGGACAACATTATCAACTCCAACCTCCTGGACCACCCATCTAATAGATTGCATAAAGTCTCAGCATTTTTAACTTCATGGGAGGCATCTATTGATTTTAGAAACACCAATCCACCGTTAGAGGCCACTAAAAAGTTAAGGAGAGTTCTATTTCGTCCATCTGTCCACCCATCAGATAAAATACTGCAACCTTTTCTTCGCCAAAATTTCTTTTGCTCATCAACTACAAGCCGTGTATTCTTTACGGCTTCTTCTAACAATGGCCCACTCAAATCTCTAGATGATGGGGTCTTAAACCCTTTTTTGCAATTGTAAGGGCGTTCACCAAACCTTCCCAATATGGGTTGTTTGCAACATTGAAAGGTAGATTATTGTAGTACCAAAAGTTTGCAGCAGCCATCCTAGCTTCTTGATGCTTTTCCTTATTCCAACTGGTACCTTCAAGTGAAGGTTGTGCTCCTGGAACATTACGTGGAATAAAATAATTTGGTCTTGATGAAGGACCCTGATTAGCACTAGCAGTAGAAAAGGAACCATCAGGACTCTCACCAAAAGATGAATGTGGAGCACGGAAGCTTGGACTTGCAGCACCATGGGGCATAGATGGTGTAGTATGGGATTGGGATCCACTCATCGCTGCTGCTAGGGCATCCTTTGTTTTTTGTCTTTCCTCTTTTTTAAGCTCATATTCAGCAAGAAGGGCCTTCATCTCTCTAATAATCTTAGGAGTAGTATTCTTGCATCCCTCCACATTTTGCCCAGGTATTCTAGCAAGGTGGTATTTTAATTTGTTTATTCCTCCTGTCATCCATTTCTGGCATTCATTACATGTCACTTCACCTTTTTTATTTCCTGGAATTCCATACTTCATTGCAGGGTCTTTTTTCATTCCCTTTGGATTTGAAGACGACATTGCTGTTTCAAGTTCAACATTGAAAAAAAAAATCAGCTAGGGTTTGCTAAAAAATCAGCAAATAAATGTGATTCAAAGTTTCAAACATTTGCAAAAGAAAAAGAATGCAAAACCAAGCTAGAAACAATAAGAATTAGGCTATTAAGGAAAATAGAAAAAAATTTGGCAGCATTTCCCCTTATTTTTCTTATTTTTTTGATTTTGAATGCAAGAAAACAAACAAAAAGAATTGTTAGATCACTTACCTGGCTCTATTTTGATCTTTTTAGTTCGTTCTCCTTGCTTCAATCAACTCCAAATCAATTTGCAGACCTGTTTTTCACAATTGAGAGTGTTAAAATGATTTTTTTTAAAAAAAAGAAACATGGGTTTTTAACCCATTTTAAGACTTAGCCGCGCAAGAGAGTCCTGGGTCGGGACTCTCGAGTCCGACCTCAGGACTCAGTCGAGTCCTGAGGTCGGACTTGGGAGTCCCGACCCAGGACTCTCTTGGACTCGACTCCCGAGTCCGTGGCGAGTCGACTCGGCTAGGCCACGGACTCCCGAGTCCGCAGCGAGTCCGAAGAGTCTGCAAACTATGGAATAAAGTTTTCCAACGGCTACTCTATCCTCTCTTGAACAGAATCTCCTACATGCTAAGATTGCGAGGAAGATCATGCATTCAACTCCAAGGTTCCTTTATGCAGTGGACGTAGTCTTAGTTGGCTTGATGTGATTTGTTGGTATCTCAAAGGGGACTTACGCAATTGTTCACTCCAGAGAAAGGGGGTTTTCGAAGATTCAGAAGATTTATCAGTGAAGTTCAAGTTTCCTAAACTAACTGGAAAGTACTGAATTGAATGGCTGCAGGGATTAGAAAATACTATGATCTAGCCTAGACGCGGGACGTGGAGATCAAATTTCACAAACTTTAACCAAGCTCTGCTTTGCCTCACCTTGGACAACTTCCACAGAACCAGTCCAATCTTCAAAGGTGTAACTAGGGGTATTCAGATCACAACTTAACATGAAGATACCATCACAACGACGCATACCAACATATAAATCATAATCGAAGTTAAGTCCAAACTGTTCCAGTTGACCACACAAGGTGAACTCACCATCAATGAGCCCACTAGTGGTATGGATTAACAAACCTTGCTTAATTCAACCACCACATTCCACAACTATCTACGTGCATGAAATGAAATCTACTTTACTCTAAGCTCTACTTCAAGATTCTAAGCGAATTGGAAGGATGAAGAAATCTTGCTAGCTACCCACAACAAAAGATGAAACCACAAGCAATGATAACTCTTTTTATTATAGGCGTGTTCACAACAACTTCTTACAAAGCATTCAATTTGAAAACTTTCATTCCTCTTCAATCTAAGCTATGCTATCAATCTATGCTATTTGTCTCTCTAATCTATCTCTCAATTCTATGATCTATCTCTAATAATGTACAAATGAGGGAGGATGCCCCTTTTATAGTTGGCCAAATCCAATGGACGACTCAAATTGAATTACAATGAAGGGCTCAGATTGAGCCACATAAGCCCTAATCAAGATTCTTCCCTAAAAACCGCCACAAAGAGGAGGGGTAATAAATGAGCAAAAGATTCTCCACTCTCTCCTGAAATCATAATGAGCAATTAATGTCCACCATCATCTTCCAGAAGGTCATCATCCAACAAGGTGTTTCCATTCTCCTTCTCCTTGACTGCGAACTCGACGAATCTGGCTAACATTGCCTCAACCTTTTGAACTGAAATAGGTGGAATATGGTTGAGCTGAAATTCAAGGACAATGACTGTCTGCCCATGCCGGGTACAAGATTTCCTCCAAGTGACTAAGGCATCCTGAGTACTCTAAACAATGCTGGAGAAGGTCGAAACATTTTCAAAATCATCCTGAACAAATGACCTTACCTCCGAAAAGAAAGGCCCCAATCTATTCTTTAGGCCATCAACAGTCACCTCCTCTGAAGTCAATCTCTTAGCAAATATAGACTCGAGTGTGTTCAGGACTCCTTCCAGGATATTTCCCATGGCCTTTCTTACTCTAGCTGAATCTACCTATGCTGCATCGAAGAAACCTTGACCTATGACCATTGAAGAATACCAACTGGTGAAGTCATATCTGTCACCCTCCTGCATCACACCTCCCTCCACCAGAGTCTGCAAGGGCATGTGCATCAAAGCCTCCAAACGAAGAATTGTCTTAGTCTGAGAGATATGTGTCTCGCTCCAGGCCTGATCAATGGTGTGCATGTGTGCCAAAATGCTAGAGGCCTGCTGATAAGAATGAACGAGATCCTCCATGAACTTCTCTGTCTCAGTGCGAACATTGCCAACCCATTTGCCAACCCATTTATCTGCCTCCTGAGCCATCTTCCTCAAATCCTCCAGGCCGCTAACTGATTCTCTCAGGAGTTCCGTTAGAAGGTCAATTGCTGGATTCTCCTGCCCACACGAACGGACTAAGTGTTGCACATAACCAACCAATGTCCTATGCTCCCTCTTCAATTGCTTGTACTTTCCTTCAGTCCGGAGCAACTTGTCCTTGAGTGCCTGATAGGAGTTGTCACACTCAATTATCTGAGCTCCAGTGGGACGGCCCAACTCAACAGTAGTAATCACATAATTTTCTGGTATAGCATCATCCCGATCACACTCAATGCTAGGAACGGCCACATGCAACGTGCGAAAACCATCCTCATTTGTAGAAATCTTTGAGAATTTTCTGGCCTTCTTTTTCTCCGTCGGTGCACTGATTCTACTGAGGAGTTCTTCCATCTCAATTGCCAGGTCAGTCTCCTCAATAGGATCCCTTCTCATCCTTTCCCTTAGCCAATCTGACATTGCTTGCTATGGGTCACAAATGATAAGTGGCTGCTCCTCTCTTGCTTCCTCTTCATGTATTTCCTCTCTATTAGCTTTCTGATGAGGCTCATCAATCTCTATCTGTTGGGTATCCTCTCCTGAAACTTGAGCCTCCTGCCCTGCAGTAGTCTCATCCTCTAAAGCTGCCTCAATTTCCTGCTGGAAGCGGGTATCTGTGGCTGTTTCTTCTTCTTCTTCCTGCTGGTTTTCTCTTCTAGGCACATTGACACTTTGACCAATTGACTCCCTATGGGGTGGTTGATTTGCTTCCTGCAATTCTTGTTCTTCATTCAATCTATTTCTTAGGTTTGCAAATAGTGAGACCTCCTGTACACTTGGAGAGAGGGCCCGTGATGGCGTGCATGATGCTTCCTCAACTCTCTGAGGTTCCTGCTGAACCTGTTCGTCTCTTTGCGGTTCCGATGCTTGGGTGACCTGCTTCCTTTTTTTGACTGTTGGCGGCCTTTGATCACCCATGAGATTGTAAGTGAGAGCAACTAATTTACTTTTGAGTTTGTTCACATGCCTCTCCACCCAATTTCTCGTTGTTGTACCCCAAATTAAAATTTTTGCTACACTTAGATATTTTGAAGAAATAAGTAAAAGTCTTGTTAAATCTCTCAAAAAAGGTCAAAATTTGGGTTTGTATGTCTTGCATGAGGGGTAAAAATGTGAAATTTCCAAAATCTGACAATCTAGGTCTGCTAAGAGTGACCAAATCTACAAAACTTAGATTTCAGTTTTTCATCCCTACTTTTTAGGAAAACTGCTATTTTTAGAAATTTTCTAGAAATAGTAACTTTTGTCTGGGTTTCTTTGGAAACGGATATTGGCAAAATTTTCTACAAATAGAAAGTTGGTCCGTTGTGGTTCAAATTGATTTTGATCGGCTCAAAATACTTCCACATTAGGCTGGTGCAGTCAAAATCGAGAAATAGTCAGTTTTGCCCTAGTGGGTCTATTCTGCTTTTCAATTTCAGAAAGCATTTCAGGAGCTTTAAAAGTCATCAATGGAGGTCAGTCAGCTGCCAGGTACCAAAGTCAACGTTCGAACATTGAATAGAAGATGAGTTGAAGAACATGCACGAAGAACGAAGGATAAGGGTGAAGATTGCAGAAATTTGGCTGTCTACTTGACATGGGCTCCCCAAGAGGAGAGAGGCGCCCATCTGTTTAGGGCACCAGATGATGAAATTAGGGTTTGAGCTCCTAGGCATAGTTTTTCAGAATCCTCTTATCTCTGTAGGGAGTCCGACATTGCAGTCATCAAATCACCCAGTCATCCGAAATTCAAGATCGAACAGGGAAGTTTCAAACATAAGACAAAATGAAAATCATGAAAATGTTTGAAAAGTTTCTAAGTCTGGGAACTTTCAGTGCCCCTAGTGCCCAGGGGCGCCCAACTTTTTGAGGGGCCTAACTCAGCTGTAAAGGTTTGCACATATGTTCAATCTCTCCAGATTTGAGTCAGCTTTGCAACAAATGTCTTCGTCAGAGCATCCGACTTGTCATTCTCTGGAAAATCCGGATCAAGTTGAAGGTACAGAATGAAGGTTAGAACTTAAAGATAAAATCAGATGAAAAATATTCTAAGTTTGGAGCAAATAGACGCCCCTAGAAGAGAAAGGCACTGATGTTTTTGGGGACTTAAACAGATGATTTTTCCTGTGAAGCCTCCAACATGTCTTCTCCAGGATTGATTAGGCTTTCAAACGAGTTCTCTAGCACGTCAATTGGAGTTGGTAGTCGCCAGATGTAGCAGGCAAAACAAAGGATCTAACAAGAGCCAAAATTGAAAAGTAGAGAAGAAAACTCCAAAATTGGCTAACTCTGGTGAAGTTGGGTGCCCCAGCTTGCCAGGGGTGCCCAAGCTTTTGGTGCCTTAAAATCAATTTTTTGACAAGTTTCCTCCGAGAAGACCCCTCTCAGAATTGTCTCAGCTTCGTAATGGGCCCAACCACTAGCCAATCAGACGCCCAGGTCATCAGATCTGATAAGCCCGTCTGGAGAAGAGTTGATGAAGAAATAACATAAAATATTCTAAGCCTGGTCAAGATGGGCGCCCCTGGTGAAGAAGGGCGCCCAAACTTTTGAGGTCTGAAATGATAGAATTTGCCAACGCAGACTCCAAGATCATCTTGTCTGATTTAGTTAAGCTATCCAACGAAGCAGTTAGTTAGTCAATTCGATTAGCATAGCTCTCGGAATCAGGATTTCATTAGAAGATCAAAGGGAAATAAAGAACTTGAAAATCATGCAAAAATGACTAACACTGTGAAGGTTCAGAGCCCCTGGAGGAAATAGGCTCCCATGAATTCGAAGGTCAAAACGAAGTTTTTAGCTAGAAGTGCCTCCAAGGTGATCTCCTCAGAATCAGTCAGGCTACGCGATGAATCATCCAGCTCACTCGTCAAATCAATCTGGAATCCGGAGATCAAGGTCAAAGAAGGGTTTCAAAATTGTGAAAAGTTGAAAATTTCCAAAAATGACTCTCTGGGAGAAATTGGCACCCCAAGCCAAGAAGGGCGCCCATCTTGCCTTGCCTTGGCCAAATTTTCAAATTTTTCAAAGTTGCATGATGAAGAGAATGTCTAAGTTCATTGAACCAGCTGATTTTAGGGTTTTGAAGATTAAAGCAAAAGAAAGCAAAGCTATTTCAAACCCTAAGACTATTTAATACATCTCTTTCATGTAAAACTCATCAGTTTTGCAGGTGCCGTCCCAAGGAGAAAGTGGAGCAGCAAAATTGAAGTGATATTTCAAGATTCAAAAGCTCAGAGTTGCTGATTTTCAAAAATAATTTTCAGACCAGCAACATAAGACCTTGCTTTTTTGTGCTTTTTTTCATTTAGAACATCAATTTTTTGAAGGAGAAGATCAAAGATTTTAATTCTCAGCCTTCTGGGTCTCTTCATCTCATTCTTCTGAAGAATTTTTGGAGAAATTCATCAAGTTGCAGCAGCTGCTTTTTATTTGCATGTTAGTGAAATCCTCAGGGTTTTCAATTTTGATCATCTGGGTCCTCTCAAAACAGTCCTCTGAAGAAAACCCATATCATAGTTTTTTTCAAGAAAATTTCAAATTCTAGGGTTGGCTGCTTTTTCGATCAGTCCTTAGTGTTTTTCAAATCTGATCAACTGGGTCCATTTCTAATTGTATTCTGAACAAAACTTAGGTGCCAACTTTTTTTTTTGGTGAAAAATTGAAGAAATTAGAGTTTGCTACTTTTTTAGTCTAAATTCAAAATTTTCAAAAACGGACGATCTAGGTTGTCTTGCAACAAAATTTTGAGCAAAACCCATATCTCAGAAAAATTTCCAAAAATTTGTCTGTTTGAGGAAGAAAAATCAGCGTTCTAAAAATAGTAAGTTGCTCAAAACTTGTCTGAACCTAGGCAAGTTTACAGTCATTCTTCAAGGTTTTCCAAATGGAGTACACTCCCAATGATTTCAAGACCAAATCAGCTCTCTATCATGACTACATCAAAATAGTTGAGACGGACTTGCAACACATCAAGCCGGTGTTTGATCTACATGCTTTGGAGAGCGCAGGCAACACTACAATCAGAAACTTGGGACACTCTGGACCCCTCGCAGCAGCGTCTATTCCTATATCAGTTTAGAGCCTCGAGTTTGTAATTGCTTGCATCAAGCATTACAATTCGGCGACACGGGAGATCCAGTCAGTTGATGGCAGATTGATCTGTAGTTTGAAACCTGAAATGATCGAGAAATGCTTCTCCATTCCCCCTTAGCTTGAAAGTGTCACTATTTCAAAGGGCGAATGTGAAAGGATGTGGGAAATGCATAAGGAGAAGTATAGTAAGAAGATTGCACAGAGGTGGATGAAAGAAAAACATAAGACTTTGCCAAGTCACATTTCCATGATGTCAGCAAAGTTCGAGAAAGCGGCCAATGAGGTTGAAGATTTCCTGAGATCAATTGCAGATGGTGAAGAAATCTTAGAAAAACGCAACTTTGCTATTGATGGTATAGATGCACCTGATTGGGACACAGTTTCCTGCTTTTTAGCGGATGTCATTGAGATTTAAAGCGGCTTTCATCTAGAAGCTTTTTTTTTGCTTTCTTTCTATTCTTGGAACAATTCTTATCCATTCTTTGAAGAAGAGAAAGAAGATAAATTGTAATAGTTGGCATTTCCTGCTTTTCCTGCTTTCTTAGGTGTTAGACGTTATCTTCTTCTAGATTTAGAAATAAAGCTTGCTTGCTGAGCAAGCCCTAGATTGTAAAAGCAAGGAGATTTTAGGGTTCCCTACTCCTCTGCTTGCCTATAAATAAGAGCCTTTGCTCATTAGTTTTCTTTAACCATGCTAGTGATAACAAAACGCTGAGCCTATAGTGCCTTCTATTTGTTATTTAGTGTTGTTCAATTGTGTTTATGATAGCGAATTGTTGAGTCTCTTTTAGCCAACAAGTAGTTGTTGTAATTGTTGTTCTCTTTGTGTAAGAACAAGATTGCAAGCCTCTTTAGCTGCAATTTCTTGTTCCATGCATGTGTTTAGTGTAATCTTTTGTTCTAGAAGTTTGAGAAATAAAGTCCTGAGCCTCTTTTGCCTCGATATAATGTCTCAAGTTTCCGTCTATCATGTTATGCTTATATGATCTTAAATTTTAGTTTGCATTGAAAGTTAGTAAATGTATGTTGAGAGGAGAGTTTATTTGAGTACGTTTATTGTGTTATGTTTTTGTGATCTTAATTTCAGCCTACATTGAAAGTAAGTAGATGTATGTTGGGAAAGAGTTTATTTTAGCACTTTGTCAGAGAATCAAACCTTGTTCATTTCTAAATTCTCTTGCTCTACGTATTACTTGAGAAATTAGAAATGTCTTTAGCTTAAGTTAGTCGTAGTTGGAATTCTTAATCAAAAAATCTCAGCTACAGCGTCTTGTGTTTTATAAACCTTGTGCTCTAGCTAAACCAAAAAGATAGGTAAATTAGATTTAATTTACTTTCTTTCATACCATCAGCAAGAGGGGCTTCCCCTCCTAATTTGAAGAACAGTTTATCTGTGCATAGTTGTTCGTTTCAAATACGCATTCCAGAGGTGCGAATTTAAACGCCAACACTCGTAAATGTCAAAACTGGTATGCATAATGTATCCAAATCTGTAATCTCCGGCTCTGACCAATCAGGTAGTGGGATTGGTGTGTTTCTCACTAAATCATAATCTGGTTGTATTACATTCATGTCTTCATTTACTTGATCTGGAACTGGGATAATCTTGCACTCTCTAATCATGTTCAATGGTATCTTGGAAAACATCCTTTTCCTAATCTCAGCGTCATCCACCACATTAGCCCATAAATCTTCAATATGAGCCTTGTGCTTGTACTCCACATTTTGCACCATTCTTATGTTATTGTAAGGATCGAAATCCTGCCTGCCGGTGTGGTATGTGAGGTGGAAGAACTGCAACTCATCCTCAGCTTCTCTGGCTACTTGTAATGAGGGACAAACTTCATTTGAATTTCCCATGGTAATTGGGAAGTCTAATCCTCCTTTCTTTTTCTTCTTCTGAATTTTGTCGTAGGCAATGAGCTGCCTAGACACTTCTAACATTACCATTTTGTCAGTGGGGTATCTTGGTAGTCTGTATGGATATGATGTGAACCCCTGCAGCCTAATATAGGTGAACTTCGGAAATTGGATAAACCAATAGCCATACTCTTTGATCAGCTCCTGGGCCTCTTTTGAAATTCTCTGCTGAGTTCTCCTCTGAAGAGTCCTTGTTATATACATCATGAAGGCGTCATTAACCCTTTTGTAGTGAGAGATGTTGCTCAAGTGCAACTGTGGGCAAGCCTCATAGATTTTAAACTACTTAGGACCACATCCAATTGGCTCTTTGTAAGTTATTCCTCTGTACTTGGTCATTCGAGCCAACATGTATATAACATATGAACTCATATAAAATGTCCTTGTTCTCCTCAGGTGCCTGAGCTGCTCATCTAAATTGTCGCTTATCATCCTTGCCCAATCAACACATTCCTTCCCCTCCATTACAACTCCGATGTAATAAAACATCCATGGTTCAAAAATATATGCTTGAGAGCTTCCATTTACTTGACTAAGTATCATTATCAAGTTGCAGTACTCTTGCTTCACATCATCTAATATAATTTGCTTAGGTAGCTTGGTGCGAGTAGGCTTGGGCTTTTGCATCCAAACTGAATTAATCATCCTAGCACATCTCTCAAAAGAGGAGGCATACATCTTTTCAACTCTTTCCTTTGTTTTGTACACCATCCTATTAGAAGTGGGAAGTCCAAATGCCTCTCCAATGGTATCAGGTGTGAGATTGGCAAATAACTTGCCATCAGGAGAAACAATCGTTCTTCGCTCTTGCCTATAACAATTGGTGCACTCCATGATTAATTCCGGACATTGAATGGTTGGTGGAACACCAACAGTTGCATAAATTCCACTCTTCATAATATGGTGTGCATTGACTGATGGAGGGTGGCCTCCTAGCCCGTACATTCGTCCTCTAAGTGCTTCCAGGTTAAATGAGCCAAGATTTGTGTTAATCAACCCTGAAGAGCACAAAAGATTTACTAAGAGGGGGGGGGGAGGGGTGAATCAGTAAATCTATACAAACTTTCACACTTTTCAACTTTTCAATCAACTCTAAACTTTTATCACCAACAACCTTTATCAACTTCAAATTCTAACACAAATCAACTATACGAGAATATCTCAATATGAACAAGTTGACACCAAGATTTTACGTGGAAACCCTTACGGGAGAAAACCACGGTACAAACACTGTACTTTATGAATTATATAAACTTTTACAATGAATGTAGGTACCAACCTACTTGAATCACCAAATATGTAGTTTAGTAGGCACCAACCTACAAAGAGCACCAGCCCTTAATCCTGATTTAGTAGGCACCAACCTACAAGGAGCTTCAACCCCTAATGCCGATTTAGTAGGCACCAATCTGCAAGGTGCACCGGCCCCTACTTGCCAAGCACCAACTTAGCAAAGATTATAATTTGAATGAATAGTGTTCCACCTTTAATGTTGCTTCTTCAACGGATGATGGACAATTCCGCTCAAACACTCTTCTACTATACTCTTCACTTATGGATCTATCATATATTCCTTTTCACAAACTGTGTCTTCTTCAACTTGCACCAAATCTGCATAAACTCCTCTTGGACTGTCTTCAAAATACCTTCACAACTCTCTTCTCAATCTGCAATGAGCTCTTCAAAAATCTGCTTAAACACCCTTTACAATCCCTTCACAAATCTGCAATATGTATTATTCATGAATCTGCTATCATGTGAAAGGTCTGCTTTCAAATGGACTGTGTTTACTTTCTTTCACTTATCTTTATTTCTGCATATACTCTCCTTATAACGTTCTCTTCATTTGCTGGTGTATTTGATATGCTTGTTTGTTCTACACACATCTATTTCATCACTTCTCAAATGTCTTTTATATCTTCAATGATCTCATTAATGGAGATGTCTTTTTCAAGAGAGATAACTCTTTTCAACACTTTGTACTCCACATCAGTTTGTGTTTAGATGATATAGCAATTGTTCTCACACAGCTCACACCTTCAATCTTTAGATAATATACACTTTTCTCCACACAATACTTTTCTAAAGATATAACATTTATTTCTACACAGCCACTCTCTACATTCTTCAGATTATCTTTATTTTCTCACATACACCGTACTCTAGATGATGTACATTTTACATCCAGTACTCAGCTGTCTCTGATGATTTATCTTTTTTTCATACAACTCACTTTTCAATCCATACACCACATTTTTCAAATCTGAATTTGAATCATATATATATATATATTGGTCAAACATTGCAACCTTTTGTTTTAGGAACATATCTCTTGAATCGCTGCTTTTACTAACAACATGCCTTTACAATATTTAATTGCTATGTAATATGTGAGAATTGATTTCCTTATTGCTGCTTTTAAGGGTCTTAATTGCTGCCACTTTATTACCATTAGTCGCCCTTTACTTGAATCTTCATTTTTATGCCTTTGAATGCTCCTCTGATATTATCACCTTCTCTTGTGTTGTCATTAACAAGCTGATCTTGTTATCATTAACAATCTGATCTGCAATTTAGTCTTCTCATAACTCTGCTTTATACCTGTTCTTATATTTGCTTCTGCTCATAACTCTATATTTACTTTTGCTTAAATTTGCTTAAGAAATGAGTGATATTGCATTGTAGGCTTTAATCATTGTTGTGCTTGTAGTCATAGAGTTATTGTGTGTGACCAAAATAAATGGCTTTCAAATACGTTATCTTCAATTATGCTAATTTTCTTGACATCAATGACAACATTTCCATCAAACCCTCCCAGCTTTGAAGTAAACTTTGATTCAGGAAGAAATGGCTTGCTGAGTTTCTTTATTACTGCCTGCCTGGACACATTAGCCTTGCTGGATTCAGCATTTGCAGCCTTGTTTGCTCTTGCAGTCGCTCCTACAGCATTTCCTCTTCCTGCTTCAGCCATCCTGCAAAATAGAATATAGACATTAAAATTCAGACTTAGAAAGAAAATCACCTCGAGATGGCCAAAATATGGAGTTCACTTCAAAAATAAGAGCCTTCAGCATTGAAACTTCAAACTCCAAACCTCAAAATTTCCAACTCCAAAGCTCAATAACCTCTGGCACTTAGAAAAACTTTGCCCAGGCTTGCTCACTTTACCAACTTCTCTTCACACTTTTCTTCCCACCTTCAAAGTCTCAAATTCGCACTTGCAGCTGGTGAGGAGAAATGAAAATTTTCACAGCTCTTATAACTGAGTGTGAGAATATTTCGTCTTCTAAAAGAACGCCTATTTTAGCAAACTCATTTAATTCTTCCTCCACTATTCTGCAAAAGTTCGAATTTTTCCCTCCTCTGGCAATTCGTAACAACTCTTATTTCAAATTTTTGAAAATTTCACCCTATTAACATTTCAACACAATTCATCTTTCAGGCGCCCAAAAAAAAAAAAAAAAATTATCACAAAGGACTTAGGCGTATTTTATCTTATTTTCTCCTTAGAAATATTTTATCTCCCCTAGAAATTTTTTCTCAATCACAAGCCAGGCGTCCATTTTAAAATCACAAGCCAAGGCGTAATATTTTTTTAAAATTAATTCCCCCTTAGAAAATATTTAAGACCCCCAGACTTTGAAAAAAAAAAAAATATATCTCCCCTTTAGAAAATATTTCACAACTTCATATATTCATGGGTGCACATGAAAGGGGTTCATTTAATTTTTTCCACCCTTGAAAATATTTTGCCACTAATGTTCAGTTTGACTTCTCCAATCTTGGGCGCATTTGATAAGGTCATCTTCTACTTTTCATGACTTGGAAATTTTTTTATTTTATCCTTCTCTAGCATCTTGGGTGCATCTAGGGTGGTGTCATGCCATTTTAAATGACTTAGACAATTCTTCTTCATCCAATTCCATGGTGGGTGCATTTATTAGGTCCTGGTGCATTTATTAGGTCCTGCTGCCGTCTTCAATGACTTAGAAAAATTTTCAACTCATCCTCTTGGAGCTTGGGCACATTTCAAGGGGTCTCCTTCCAGTTGAGGGTGCATTTAGAGGGTGATGGTGCCATGTTGATGCCTTAGAAAATTTTTGAGGCCTTCCTTCTTAGATGGGAGCGTATGAGGCCCCTTGCTTCCACTTTGACATGCCTTAGGCGTTTTCTTCATCTCATTCTTCATGGGCGCATTTGACAAGGTGTTCTTCCGTTTTTAATGCCTTAGAAATTTTTCAAGTCATCTCCACAAGTTGGGCACATTTTGAGGGTGGAGCTTCCATTTGAGGGCGCATTTAAGGTCCTCCACTTCCATTTACACGCCTTAGGATTCCATTCAACTCCTTCCTTGGTGGGTGCATTTGGCAGGGGGTCAGGCAATTTTCATGACTTAAATTTTTTTTCGTTGACCTGCCTCATGATGGGCGCATATTGGAGGGGGTACTTCCATTTGTTCCTACATGCCTTAGAATTTTCATCTGAAGTGTGAAGGAGACTTTTGGAGGTGGCTCTTGAATACTTAGCCAATTTTTCAGCCTGTTCGCCCTCACTTTCTATTTTTAGTAACCCCTTGATTCACAAACTTTTGCAATTCCTCTTGACTTGAAATTTTCCCAACGTGATCCTCATGACCTATTTGACCTGTTCACACTTGCCTTTTGTGCCGACCTGCTATTTTTAGCCCTGTTCTAGAGGTGACTTACTATAAATAGTAAGTATGCAGATTGCGCTCAAATTTTACCAGTGGATTCGTTGAAAGATACTAATCGCAATGGGATACATCAGTTTCTCATTTTTCTCGAGTTTTACCCCTCATTTTAGGCAGCAAAGTTGAAAACCCTAATTTGACTTGCATGTGCCTCAAATGACCTTTGTTTGACTTTATTTCTATTCTAGACTGCTCTGCTCGTGAAACTGAAGCTCTGGGGGCTGCTGGAGTGAACCTGCTAAAAATAGTAAGTGTTTGAAAAAGTGATCAACCAACTGTCGGATGTGTTTGCATGTCATACTGCCCGGGAGATCTCAAAAAACCCAGAAAAACCCAGAAAACTGGTCTGCATGCGGGTGCCTGCTAAAAAAAGTAAGCCATTAACTTGACTTGCATGTTATATCATTGCGAAGCTCTCGAAAAACCTAGGAAGATTATCCTAACATGCATTGAAAAATCATACATGCAAACCCTAAAACTGGCTCCCAAAGCCAGAACTGCTAAAAATAGAAAGTTGTCAAAATTTGCTCAAATTTTGCAGGCAAGTACTTTGAAGTGCTCTAAACGTGGTGAAGCAGTTAGAATTTCAAAAGTCCTGAGAAAAAGGTCCCAAATTGAGCACTTACTAAAAATAGTAAGTTGTTAGAATTTAGTGAAAATTTAATGGGAACCTTCCTAAAGCCTTCTGAACGTAGTGCCAAACTCAGATTTCAATTTGCCAACTCAATTTGACCTCAAAGTAGCCTGAAGCATGGAAACCCTAATTTGTCAAACTGCACTCCAGACTTAGTCAAAACTCCAAATTAGGCTAAAGGATGGGTACATCATTGGAAAGACAGAGAGAGAGAGACGCAAAACCAAAGCCAAAAGACTCGAATGGAGTAAATATTAGGGGGTCCCCATTTTGAATGGGGTGATGTGTGAAAAGGTCACAACAAGTCTCTTAGTGAACTCAGTATACGATGTAATCTGAGTGTGCTCCAATATGTTCATATCATGGTACCACCACCTATGTGCAGCTCCATCAAGGTGCATAGCAACATATTTATGGATTCATCTTCAGGCATGGGGTTTTGATTGAAGTAGGGTTCCACCCTCTGAACCCATGCTCTCGCTGGAATCTCATTGGACCCATCAAGGAAGGGAATGCCAAGTTCTCCAACTTTCCTTCGAAAATCATTAAGGTGTCCTTTAAGGCCCCTGTTGGATGTATGATTCATCCTGAGCTCTAAATAATCTCGTAGTGAAATGTCATGTTGGAAACCGGGCCCTGCAGCTAACCAATCTTTCTTAATTTGTTCCTATTGCTCAACTAAAGTGAGTTCTACTGAAGCTTTTGTTCTCGGTGGAGAGTTAGGCATACGGGGTCTCGCCATGGCTCCATTTTGCTGATTATCAACTTTGTGTTGCCCAACTCCACTGCCCTGTCCCATTTTGTCCATCTTATGTATTAGTTGAGCCATTCGCTGATTGGTTTCTTGTGTCAGTTGAGATGTGTTATCTTGTCCCTTGACCAATGTTTCTAGAAGTTGCATCATACGATCACCCATGTTTTCTTTGTACCTTCTTTCACAGTCACTCTGGCTCATAGAAATTTAAATTACCCATTGGTAGGCAGGACAATTATTGCTCTGATACCACTGTAATAATCAACCCCCAATATTTTTTTTTTGGTTTTTCTTTTTGATTCTCTCCAACTGCTGATTTGCAAGGTTCTATGTTTGTTTTTTGATTTGTTTGTGTGTTTGTTCTCATAAGGCAATCATGTAATAAGCATGCTAATCATGTGATAACAAAATGAAAAGATAATAACTCTAAACACTTGCAAGATGATAGTTTCAGCCTTCCCAAACTCAGAATTAACATCTATTAATAACCAGACTAACAATAGGAAAAAATAACAATCTGATGGTGATTTATCAAACCTGAATACACAGCATAGCAGCAACATTCAAGGCTCCCAAATGCTATGAGCTATACCTAGGGTTTTGCCTTTATCCACCTTGTTTTCCAGCAACCAAACTCATTGCAAAATCTGTCCTCAATGGCACAGAAACAACCTATACATTTTTTAGTATACTCTGAGGTTTTCAACACCAATATGGCTGCTTCAGACATACATTAAAATTTATCAGAATTTTCTGGAGATACCTTTCAGACCTAGAAATGCCTTGCCATAGCCAAGTAATGTCTTCTTAGCAATAGTGATCAAACCAGCGTTCTCATGTGCTTGAGGGAGACACGCCTTTGGGAGGAGTCTTCTATTTAACAACCATCAAAATCTGGAAAGTGCCTAAAGAAGGGCGCCACCATAAGATAGGGTGACCTGCTTTAAAAAAACAATGGCTTCACTGAAAAACACTTCTTGTGCTTGGCTGAATTGCCCTTAAGAGAAGAAGCCTCCAAGCAAATACCCACAATGATATCCTTGTTTAATATGAAGCTACGAGCCAAAAGGAGGTTTCAGGCCAGCAAAGTTGATGCACCAAGGAAAGCACTCAAAACTCACCAAAACTTCAAGGAAACACACCAACTGAAAAGGCTATCAAACTACACCAACTAGTAACTAATAACCCATCAAAAGTATTGATAAATCTTCCTCATAATCTCTGTAATATGCAACTTTGAAGCTCGAATGAAGCTCCTGTGTGAAGCCTCCAATATCCTCTCCTGATGTGGTCTTTCACACACAAAGAAAGGTGTCCTTGTAGAGGTTTTCGTCTGAGCAAGTCAATTCAAAACCCTCAAAGCCCAAGCTTCAAGAGAACTGTACGGCCAAATCAAATCCAAACATCCATAATGAAAATAAGCCTCCAAAATGAACTTTTATGAGAAATACAAGTTAGGGTGGTTAGACAACCCTAGAATCCACGCCAAAACAAAGGCTTTTGGTTTTAATTTATTTTTATATACTTTCTCCTTCATACTTAAGTGCCCCAAGATGAGAATATAAAATGTAACTTTAAAAACAACTTAAGTTAATGTGCTAGGCGTCCATGGTCTTTTTTTAAAAGTGACCCCCTTATGACCCCTTTAATTAAAAGATATAAAGTCACTTTATTTAAGCTCACTTTTCGAAACATTTGTCAATTTTTTCCAATGATTCAACCTTAGAAATTTGTATCGACTGAATAAGTGTTGTAGAGACCTATATTGACCTGGTCCGACTAACCCTAATTGACTTACTATTTTTAGAAAGTCCTAAAAATAGTAAATTGCGCCCTGAAACATGAGCCAGAGAGAGACTGAGATGCTCGAGAAGGCTCACTAAAGACCGAAGCACTGTACCGGACTCCCTGCTAAAAAAAGCACTTACTAAAAAAGTGTGCCTGAATTGACCCTAACTGAAAGAGGACTTCGTAAAATGGGGACACTACAATTTACTTGTTTAGAAACACTCTTATAGGGGAGTTGCCACTTTAACTTTGATAAAAACATGGTAGCTATGATGGAAAGTATGAGTAGGAAATGGTAGATTTTCAATGGTGGCAGTCATGACTCATTATCTACTTGAAAACTTAACTCCTCTCCTCATGTCCATGTTTGACGATTCCTCTATCCCTAGCAACCATAGTTACCCCAAAAACTGTTTAGGAGTTGAAATAATTCAATGGTGCTCCAAAGCCTCCAACTAGATATGGCTCTAGAATCCATTGCATTAAGAATCAACAATGTCCTTCAATTTCCAAGATGTTGTACTTATTAACTTCCAAGATGTTTTACTTATTACTGTTAAAATGTTGCAATAAAATGCATGGTAACAGGATATAAACTTTATGCACAGACATTCTTCGTATTCATTCTCGAAGGGATTTTATACAATCTTTGGTTTGTTGGAGTTCAACAAGCCTGCTGTTAAGATCCTGTAATATATAGAAAGCAACCATACTCTTTTATTTTCTACGTGGGTGTTTGTTTCAACATCCCTCAACATACTTATCATTAACTAATAATATTTATTTAACCTATTAACTATTCAAACTATACTTGATAAATTCTATTTACCACACCACTAGATTATTCTGTAATAAATATTTGTAACAATTACAGAATGCTTACTTCATTCTGTTGACTAATGCTATGGTCTGCCTCATCATTCGTGACTTAGGGATGTCCAATGCAAAGGCAAGTACACTGATTACTCCTTGAGGAGGTAATCAGCACTAAAAGAACCTAAATTCTTTTTTGATGTACTATTGAAGTTTAACCTGACACATCTTTGCTCCAGAGGCAAAGAGATGGGTTTATCTTGCTTCCTTTTTAGGGAACGAGTAATATGAACCATATCAGGGGGGGCTTCATGTTTCAATGTTGAACAGTTAATCAGTAATGAATATTTTCTTAAATCCTTTTCAATTTAAAATATCTAGGTATGCTTTGGAGATGGAAGCAATGTAGCAAATATCAATCCCTTAATCTACTTAAGAAATATTCAAATAATACTGAAAGATTTCTTAATATTTCACTAACATGTTAGTTACCAAATCAAAAACAATTTGTAATTGCATACACATAATCACAAGTAAAGCATATGTTTAATAGAAGGAATGATTGCACAATATTAATATATGATGCATATTTCAACTGGGATATATTTTCTGGTTGGGTTTGGTTAATGTGGTAGTATTATGTGTGGTTCACATATGATTTTAGTCTATCAATGTATCTATGATCCTTTCCTAAATGTAGTTAATGGGTCGATGCCTTCTGATTTTTCCAAGTTTCGATATGCAGATCTTTCTATAGGGTAAAGCATGGACATGTAGATCATTCCTATTTCTCTGAAGTTGTTGTACATCTGTTTCTGTATTAGTATCATAATTGTGTTTTGTAGAATAATAAAATTGTGCATATTTGCTAAGTATATAATGGTTTCCAATCAGATACTATTGTAGAATCAAATACCTATGATTGTTATAGGCTTTGTACTTGTACCTGTTTTTTTTGGGATAAAGTGTTTATGGATGATAATACCCACCTATTTTTATTTCTTTTGTTGTTGTTGCATGCAGAAGTTTCTTTTTGGTGGAAGGTTTATATTTGGACCAGATGTGAGATCGGTGACATTGACTCTTTTCCTCATCATAGTCCCAGTGATAATTTTTTGTTATTTTGTTCAATATCCTTCTGTCAATAATTTAGCCATCAAGCTTGTTGCCATTGGCTTCACAGTTTATGTTAGTACCCTTTCTTTATATTGGCATACATATTTATCAAATTGTTACAAGCTTTTTTCATTTGGGCTTATATGTTAATGCTTAGACATATAGTTTCAAAAGGATTTCTTTTTAGTCATTATACCTTATTGAATATTTTTGGAAAGGTTGTAAACCTGGGCAGCATCAGATAGTATTTTATGTTCATGATCCTACTAGCTTCACACAACATAGTGTATTTTGTTCAAGAACTTGTTAACTTGGTTTACATTATTTGCAAATTTGTGTAACTTAGAAGACCAAAAATTAAAATTTAAGTTTGAGATATTTAATTTGAACAGAGTGCCAATGTTTTGATATAGTAAAAAAATGACTATAAATAGTATCTAGAAATTTTTATGAAGGCTTGTTTATTAGAATTATAACTTTTGTCAAGAGATCTCCATCATTGTCACCTTGAGATTAGAGTTGGAAACTGAGATTGGGATGTCATCTTCAAAAGAGCAAGGTGCAAGGGACTAGGAGATGATAAAATGCAGAAAAAATGAAATTCATATACATTTCATTTTTTTTAATTAAATTTATAATTTATAACATAAAAGTTTAAAATTCAATAATACATTCACAATAAATGTAGAATGTGTAAAAAACTGAAGCACGTTATATGAAGTGCTGAAGAAACTAATATCAATAATAGAAATTGATAAATTATATTAATAATTTAAAGTTAAAAATTTTAATAATTGAAAATAAAACTGAAAAAATCAGAAATACTAGTGGCAGAGCATACTGATATATGAACAAATTGGCATGAAAAAAATTAGTATTCTCCACCAAGTACACTTTTTGGGGGACGGAAAAATGTGGTATTGCATAAAAAGGATTTCTAGAAGTACCCCTGAAATTCTAGGAATGACATTTTGTAGGAAAATAGCGTGGATGGGTATGAGAGACTGGGGGGGATACGTCCTTATGACATTGCAAAAAAAAGTGATAGTAGATAAATGTATAAAGTAATTGTAAGATTCAATCATCGATAGAATCAAATATTGCATCATAAATCTAGTCTTTTTGCAAGTCCTCTGCCAAGGTATTCTCTATGTGCTTGTCATTCTAGAGCCTTGGTTCCTTTGTATGCAATTGAGTTGGGGGTAAAAAATATCGAGTCCCTTTTGACCAACCACCTTATCCTCCAAGTCCAATGCTTCTTCATTGGATGGAGTGAAGAGCACACACAAAATACTGAGAGGGGGGGGAGAGGGGTTGAATCAGTATTTTAAAACTTTTAAACTCAAATCATTAGAATTAACAATAGAAACAATAAAAGCAACCATCAAAGTGAAGAATGCCAAATTTCACGTGGAAAACCCCTTCGGGTAAAAAACTATGACAAAACTATGTTTTCGTTAGCAACAAATGGGAACCAACCCAAATTACAAAAGTGAGCACCAACTCATTGAGAGCACCAACTTCAGTGTGAGCACCAACTGTAATGTCCCCTTTTTCATGAGCGTTGGAGTTTAGAGGAATTAGCCTATTCCTGATCCTCGTAGGCTAATAGGGCTTGATAAGAGGGTCGTTTGGCAGATACCTAGTTGATTGGTTGGCTCATTTCAAGACTTAACGAAGGTTTTCCTATAATCTTCATTGATATTTCTATTTTGGAAAATCTTACTTTATATTATAATGTTATATTACACTTTATGAGTTATTTTATATTTTCATATTATTATTAAGTGTAATAATAAAATAATATTATAATATTCCTTCTAGAGAAAAGTTCTAGAAGGAGGTCGACATCTTGAGGAAAAGAATAAATAGACACGAGGAGCTCATTGCCTATCATGGAGATTTGAATATTGATTTGATATTTTCAGTGGAGCTTAGGGTTTCTGCAGTTGTTTCAGTTGGCCATTGAGAACGGAAACTCTCAATTGGTAAGTAATTTTGAGGGTGTGAAATATCATTTGAATTATTGCAGCTGGAGAAAGTTACTTCAGACTTTCTATTTGTGCTTCATTGGAAAAACTTTGTGGCCTTTGGCCAAATTCTTGTATGATATCGATTGGTGACATTTTGGAGTTCATAGTCTTCATCGATTTTGCATTGAGGAGGTCGATTTGCATTCATTCAGTTATTTCCAGAATTCTGATATATTACTTCAGTCATCTTTAAGTCTGCATAAAGCCATGATTTCATTCATTTCTCTTTCTTTTGGCATCGATTTCTTCAAGGGTTTGCAGCACTTCATCCTAGAAGGAGTTTAGATGATTTTGCAGGCATTTGAAAGGAGTTTTGTGGCCTATTCGATTTATTCAGAGGTTTGATCAAGAGAATAGGGGCGGCACATTGTGGAGGGGCGATTTTGGCATTGGGAAGCTCATAAAATCTCAAAAAATTCTGATTATGTCTTCCACAGTTTGCCACTTCAGTTCCAGCATCATATTCCAGGTTCTCATAGTATTCTCTGCATACATTGCGTTAACAATAAGTCTGAATACAAGTTGCAGTCAGTAGGGTTTGATATATTTAGTTAGCTGTGAGTAGTCGTCATCTTGAAGAGCATCGTAATGATTCATATTAGAATTGTAATAAGATGTATCACATTCTATATCATTTCTTAGTTGCATTATAAGTCAATTGTTGCTGCTATAGGAGATCATTTACATTGTAATCAGACTTTGGTATTGTGATTGGACATTGTAAGCCAAGAGTCTTGGCTATTGAATGAAGATTGTATTAAGCCGATTATTTCTCAAATAAGGAGTGATAAGTTGCATATTCTATTAGATATAATATTCATGCTTAAAACTTGCATTCTAGTTTGCATGCGAATTGTTTGACAAAATGTCAATTGGCTGTAGGTGCACAATTTTTATGTAAAGTCCATGTATTTGCATTCAAAAAGTCAAAAAGTGAATCACATTCTCATCTTAGATCATTGTTTGGATAATTTAAAAGTCAATTGTAGCTTTCTTTGGTTGCTAATTGAAGATAAGAGCCATAGAAGCAATCTGAGATGTTATATCAGTCACATATCCCTTGTATGCAAAGTGTTTGATGAAATTCCCGGAGCCAAAAATAGAAGTTTTTCAATTAGATTTGAGCAGGGTCATTACACCAACTCACAAAAAATATACTCAACGCTGAAATTTCGGATTTTGATTTGCAAAACCCTTCCAAACATATAAACTTCTCAACCAAAGGATAATCAATACTTCAAATTAGAACACTAACCACACCTTCTTTGTGCACCCTAGCTTTACCAAAATAATCTAAGCAAGTCAACAAAACCATCCTTAGCCATTTCAGATCATCTTCAAAATCAAGAACTCTGTATCATCATGCAACCAAAAGGGATCCACCTCTCTGAATTTTCAGACACACACATGATGCAAATACTGTTACTTTGCCTCAATAAACTATTTTGTGGATTTCAATAAAGTTCACCGTCTTCAAACAACCAATACTATGAAAGTCCTTTGCAACCACGACTTTCACATGAACATCAACTCATACTCAAAGCATAGTCATAATCAAAGATCTGTGCACAAAATGCAAACTCAAAGGGGTCGACATAGGATAAATGTGGTAAAGACTTTAGACTCCACGGGAATGGTCGAAGTAATTCATACGACCCTCACCACGCATAGCCCAGCATTCAAACAAAATTCTCTTGACTGCACACAAAAACAAATGATGGCAATACATTTGAAGACTCAACTCTCACATGAATATTGCCTGCTAAAAATGAGTAAGTTGACGCACCTCACACACCTTTGCGATACCTCATCCAGGTGTATTTTTTAAAAAGAGTACCAAGCACTTATTTGAAAGTATTGATGACATATTTCTGAGTGAACACAATGTTCATACAAAGTCGACTCAGTCATTAAAATAAAATGCAACGCATTCAACAGACTGCAAGACACATATCCGATGAAGCTTTCTTAATGAATGCACACCAACTTTTGCGGATGACCATACACTGTACATTTCAATAATGAAGATGGCAACAATAACTTCATGTCTTTCTATTTTCCACGATAAGGCCACTCTAATTAACTCATATTGAACAAGGTGTTAGAGAAAAATAGGCGCATCCATAGAGAGTTTGTCATAAAATCACCATGCACATAACATATTTTAATCGACTTCATAAAGAAAACTCTAGCAGTCTGTGCCAGGAGAGTAACGTTGATTCAGAAATAAAACGCATATTAATGTGTAAGCTGCCCTCAAAGATATTGATGCTAAAGAGAAAGCCATCACTGAAGGAAAAATAAGAAGCTGTCGCTTTGATGTCCACATTCTCCTTTTCGTACGAATGCAAGCACAACAGCACAGAGCTATGAGCTGCCACATGACACTGAAACAATCCATCACTAATAATAGTGGAAACAATAGGGGTGCTAAATTAGACAAGCTGCCATCAACCATAAATCAAGACGTTACAAAGACTCTTGACTCAACCCATAGACAAGTTCTAACTTGGCAAACTGATTATAGACTTTTCAATCGCTGACTTGGGATGGCTGATTTGGCACAAAGTATGACTTGGCATTTTTTTAAAAGAAAATGCTGAGAAAGTAAGCAAGCAAGTAGCTGAAGTAAGCAAGCAAGTAGCTAAAGTAAGTAAGCAAGTAGCTGAAACCAAGCATATACACAATCGACCTTTGACATCAATGACAAGATATTCAACAAGAAGTTGATCCCATATTGCTGAAGGACCTTCAATGTACCCGGGGTCTATACAAGACAAAAGCCAAATTGTGGTATGAATGTAAACCATGTTCTCTGCCTCCTTTGATCCAAATTTGTTCTGTAAATGAAGCTATAAGGAGTTGAGTTCCTCTCATATGCTGAAAATTTGGCTACTAGTTGGAGCATCTATATAGCATATGTTGGCAATTTAGATGAATTGTGGTGATGGTTGTAACTTAATAATGTGATCTCTCTAAGAATGTCCATAATACAAGGCAATATCAATTTTTTTACTGAGACTTGATAACAATTGCCTCCTCCCCTTAGCTATAAAGCTTCTCCACTACAACATAAATTCGATCCATCTGCTCACAAGATGGAAAATTTTCTTGGGAACTTTAATGTTGGATCACTTCTGATTCAAACGTAGAAAGCTATATGTAGAGTTGTATTTAGTTTGTTGCATCTATTATGTGGTTGGGCTTATAAATGAACAAATATTCAAGTTATTAATGCCTTTGATTCTTTTCATTCTCTAAGACACTCCAGATTTCATAAATTTTCCTTAAACCTATCTTGTTGACTATGGAAACCAGATCATCTTAAAAATAGGATTAATGAAGCCAACAAAAAACTTAACATTAGAGAAAAATGATCATCAAGGATCATCCTTCTCAACTTTGCAACCTCCGATGTTGCTTCTAAGTTGCCCATCCATTACTA
Organism: Sequoia sempervirens; assembly: GCA_007258455.2. Taxonomy (NCBI): domain Eukaryota; kingdom Viridiplantae; phylum Streptophyta; class Pinopsida; order Cupressales; family Cupressaceae; genus Sequoia; species Sequoia sempervirens. The sequence continues at coordinate 49,446 of VDFB02061926.1, read as the reverse complement.
ACCACTGTGAGAAACAATGCCCCATCAACTGCATACAAATGCATAAGAAGTATGAAATAAGAGGTAAGCTGTATCAAAAATTTGTGGAATTCCACATGTCTTCTGTAAATGTCTTGTGATTGGTGACAATTGCATTTGAATATCTAAATTTTCTTCTATCTTTTATCAGCTTTAAAGTCTAATCAAACTTTCCAATATCTTTGTGTGCAGTATTGAATGCATGTACAAAATACGCTGTCAAAAGAATATGCTTATATTTTTTCTCCACCATTATCCTAGTTGCCATATGAATTTATACAACATTTGTAATATGTTAGACGATGTGTGACTACCCCCACTTGAATGTCTTCACATTGTCTATAAGCATGTACTAAATCTTGTGGAGAAATAGATCACATGTCTAAAGTGAAATAGATCACATGTCTAAAGTTGGCAGTTGCAACTTTCATTACTATTTAAAATTTCCATCATAAAGTTAAATTCCTTGTAGCCCATGCACTTTGGATGGGTGCCATTTTTTTACTATATGACTGTTTTCTCCTTGTCAATAAGGACTTTGCAAGGTTTCAGAAACTCAAATGTGTTGGTGTTTTGATTTGCCACTTTCGTGACAACACCAAATATGTGATGTCCTATTTTATTCATGCCCCCACTGAGTAATATACCTTACAGCAGCGCTCAGATCTTTCTTTATTTCCTTTGCCATATGCTGGCCGACATCCATTATTTTGGCACCACATTTAAAACAGAAATTCAATTTAAATTATTATATTTATTTTGCTGGGCTGACCATACATAGATTAATGTGATTGCCAAATCATATATAAAAGTGTGTTTATGAGCAGCGATTCCATTTACCAAATAAGCAGTGAATATGTATTGATAGAAGGCAGTGATTAAAAGTGGAAAGACAGCGATTAGAGAAAGGTGGAGATTAGTTTTCAAAAGGTGTGATGAAGTAAGAAGAGGACATGTCTACTTGGACGGTCATCGCTTTACAAAAGGATACATCTCTTCACTCAGCCATGAAGATATAAAAGCAATCAGATTTGGAGAATGGAGAGAAAAAAAGCAATTAGAAATCTGGATGAAGCAGCAGATTGGAAAAAAGGAATAAATTATAAGAGATCTATTAGATAAAGTATTATTGCCAAGAATATATTTGGGAAGTTTATATATATATATATATGTTAATATAAAGTGATTATTGTAAGATTGAAATTAATTAGAAACAATTATATATATATATACGATCATGCAATATTGATGCTTGCAGCAGCAGACTCGTTCCACAATATAAGTACACCACCTCACGTTGGATGGTAACAGAAGTTCTTGACACTTGGGGCCAAGGGGTGATTGCCACACTCTTGGGCTTATTTGTGATGAACAGTCCTCAGGTTCCATGACGTAAGTAGACCACCTCATGTTGGATGGTAACGAAAGTTCCTGCCACTTTGGGCCAAGGGGTGATTGCCACGCTCTTGGGCTTAGTTGTGATGAATAGTCTCCACCACATAAGTAGACCACCTCATGTTGCATGGTAACGAAAGTTCTTGCCACTTGGGGCCAAGAGGTGATTGCCATGCTGTTGGGCTTAATTGTGATGAACAACTCCGAGCGCCCTACTATGCTTTCCTTTTCAATCTTTTTTATGATTGGTTATGGGGAATGAACTATAGACTAGACCAATATGGCAATTCTATTTATATTAATTGTTCATTTATTCTTAAGTTCAATAACTTTTATATGATTTAATTTAGAATATTATTTGTAAAACAAATTATATTGTTGGAATTGTTACTTTTTGGACAAATACAGGCATACCCCAACTAGGGGACATTACAATTGGTATTAGAGCCTTAATCCTGCCAGCCTACGGGACAAACCTACTTTAACCGCCATTTAAATAGGATTAGCTATTCAGCCCTCTTCTTCAGTAAGTCAAAAAAATAAAATCAAGTGTGCCAACATTGCATTTCTATATGTGTTTGTCTTTCACATGTATGTGTTGTGTCTTACATGTATTTATGTGTATGCTTCGCGACTTATGTGTATTTATGTGTATGCTTTGTGTCTTATGTGTATTTATGCATATGCTTTGTGTCTTACATGTATTTATGTGTATGCTTCGTGTCTTACGTATATTTATGTTTGCTTCATTGTAATGTCCCCTTCTCATCAGTAATCTGTTCCGACACTCATCAGCCTATTCCGGAAGCCTGTAGGCGTGTGTGAGGTAAAATTAGGGTTTACAGTTCGGAGGTTCCTTGGCATTTTCTGTGAGTTTACTATTTATAGTAAATTCTATTTTAGGCAGTATGGAGATTGTCAGCTTTCAGTACTTCATTTCCAGTTGGAGCATTTATTTGCAGTTCATGTTTGACCTCTTATGGCATTTTTATGTTGAAATAAGGCATTAAGGTTATATTATGCAGTTGACCCCCTTGGCCTAGATGAACAACTTTAAGTTGTATTTAAAAAGGGGACTTGGAAGGGTGGCGCCTTCATGAAGAGCTTTATTATTTTTTAATAATAAGAACATTATTCCTTGGGCAAAAGTGGACGCCACTTTATTAAGTGAGAATTATGAAATAAAGTGAATTTCTTATTATGCATTTTGGACGCCATCTTGAGAAGTTGAATGTTTTTGGGAATTTGAAAGGTCTCCTGTGTCTTTTGATCTGCTTCTCAGGCATTTGAAGAGTTTGTGAGCTCTTATTTAATGAAGGTTTTTGCTCCAGCATTTCATCCATGAAAATTATGCTAAAGTTATGCTGTCGAAATGACAATTGACATATTGCTTCGAGGATGTCTACCTCCTAGCCTTTCATCCAATTTCGTGTTTGCAATATAACACCTAGTTGGCTACATTGCTGCTTCTCAACATCAGACTAGCAGATTGAGCATCAAGATTGAAGAATTTCTGGAGTGTTTTCATAGTTTTGATTTCCTGGTTTATCAATAGCTGAAGCTGATTTTTGATTATATCTTTTGGAGTGATTTTATTTCTGTTATGGGTATTTTGGCAAAACATTTCTTAGTGCAAGGCGACCCCTTCCTCCAAAAATTGGAATTTATTTCCAAGTTTCTGATTTTATAAAGAAAAATCGATTTTTCAAGGAGGCCGTACCATTTAGAAGAGTGCTAAATAATCTGGAGTCTTTGGTGATTGTTTCTGGATTGCATCTTGGGCGCCAAACCTCTAGGGAGCATTTGCAACTGATTTCTCGTCATTCGGAGGTAAATTGACCAAGTTATGAACATTTAATGAATTCACAGTTGCTGGTTTGAATTTCCAGAATTCTGATTTTTATATCAGATTGTTACAGTTTCCAGTTTTTGGTCTTATACTTCAGTATTTGAGTGTTATATGATTGTAAAAGTTCATACTTCATGTTTAAGGTTCATTTCCTATCATTGTAATTTGTAATCTGCAGAGTTTAATTTGTAAAGGTTGAGATTAAGCATTACTAATCCAACCATTTTTTCAGTTCTGCAATTACTTATTGTTTTGTCATTAAATTACCCCTGGATGGTTTACCGCCAGTGTGGATAATCTGATTTGTAACACTCTTATACCCACTTTCATAGTGGAGAATCCCCACAGTTCTGTGGATGCCCGCCGCAGCGGATGAATTGTTTTAAATGTAATCTTTTCCCCCCACTGTTTGGTGGTAGTGTGGAATTGTTCTTTATGGCTGGTTATCCGCCTATCAGTTTATAATTTCAAAATTCAACACTCCGTCATATGTTAGCACCTCGCCCTCAGTGGGATCTTGAGTGCACATTCTTGACGTTGAGTAGTTTTCATTTCAAGTTCAGTTTTCAGTTTGATGCTAACGCTAATCCAGTTAACTATTGCTGGTTATGTTGTGTAATTCCTTCGGAAAAATTGGTTAACATATTTCAGTGGTATCAGAGCAGAAGACCCTGCCATCCTGTGGCAATTTGCAGTTGGTTAACTGATGAGTGAAAGAGACACTAGGCCATACACCAGAAGTCGGGCTAGAAATCAGCATTAGTTTCCGCCCGTTCCAGAGGCAGAGACCTTCTCAGGAGTCCTAAGAGATCTTGGTAAAACAGTGGAAGGTTCAGATAATTCAGTGGAAGTGGTTGAGCAGACAGTTGTAATAATGTCAGACTCTGTAAGGAGAGATAATGAAGAGAGGGACAGAGTTGAGAAGAAGTTTGATGGGATGATAGATATGATGTCCCGATTATTGTCCTAGATTGGACCAGCAAGCAACTCAGAATATCATTCAGCCCCAAAATAACTCAACTGGAGAAAGCAGTGGAGTTAATGGAAATAACAATAGTGGCAGTCCTGAGGTGAATACAAGAGACAGAATTGTGGGTCAGCATACTGCAATTCATAGTGGGTCATCCTCTAGACCGCTTTTTCCCGTCTTCACACCAAGGGAAGAGCAACAACCAATTGAAGCTGCTCCAAACTTTGTTGATGATGCTCGTCAAGCTTACTTGGAGTACGTTTCTTTACCTCTTGATTTGAGAGGTACTTGGACCTTTGATCAATACATGAATCAAAGGAGTCGGAGAAATGGTGGAAGGAATGATCAACGTCCTCCTACAGCACCTAGAAATGATTTCTACTAGGCATTGGGAAAGATCACTATGGAACATTTTGATGGTAGTAATAAGTGTATAGCCAGATCATGGGTACAGAAGTTAGATAACTACCTCTCTCTTAGACCTATGCCGGAAGAAGATGCTATCAAATTTGCTACCTTGCATTTAGATGGGATAGCTCATGAATGGTGGACTCATGGTTTGGTCACTCTTGGCCATAATCTCATTCGCACATATGGAGAGTTTACCAATAAGTTGATTGAAAGATTTGACACCAAAGATCCAGAATTGAGATTTAGAGAATTGGCACAATTGAAACAGCAAGGATCTTTAGAAAACTATGTGGCTGATTTTCAGAGGTTGTCAGTAATGGTGCCTAACATTACTGAAAGGAGACTTGTGGTTCTTTTTGCTGAAGGTTTAATGGAGCCTTTGAAGGGATGGGTCAAAGCATTTGATCCACCAACGTTAGATGAAGCTATCAAGAAAGCTAGGAGCATGGAGTTGGCAGCCCCAAGGCCTAAGTTTCACTCAAAACCATTCAGCCATAAGAAAGATAAAAAACCATCTTCAAATCTGCCCAAGAAGTTTCCACCAAGGTTGTCAGAAGAGCTCAAAGAACAGCTTAGAAAAGATGGAGTTTGTTACACTTGCCGTGATCCTTGGGTTAAGGGTCACCGTTGCTATGGAAAAGGCAAAGCAAACCGAATGGAGGGCTATTCTGATTATGGATCAGAATCTGATTCGTCTGATCAGCATTACGAATCAGCAAGTAGTGAAGGTGAAGAAGTTCCAGAAGACAAGTCCGAAGAGGTGGGAGATGGTAGTGCTTTCGCACAACTATCAAGTTTTCAAAAAAATGAATCCTTTAGGGTCCATGGAGTTGTGAATTAACAAAGGATAGTTGCTCTAATTGATACCGGAGCAACTCACAATTTTATTGATGAAGGTCTAGTTGCTAGAAAAGGTTTGAAGACTGAGGAATTTGATGGATTTAAGGTAATGGTTGCTGATGGTTTTACTATGTCATGCACAAGGAAGATTCCTAACCTCTCTATGCAATTAGTGAATCATGAAATTAAAGATGATTTTTATGTGGTGGGAATAGGAGACACTGATGTTGTGTTGGGCATACAATGGCTGCGATCTCTTGGTGAGATCACATTGAATTTGCAAACTATGGAGCTAAAATTTCAGTCTAATGGAAGGAAGGTTGTTCTAAGAGGGATGTCAAATGGAGGCCCTCGAATTGTGTGTTTGAAGAGGATGGAAAGGCTGATCCGCCACGATCAGGTTGAATGGGCTGCTGAATGTATGGTTCTACCAGTTGATCCGGTAGAGGAGAAAAGGCAATATCATCCTGATATTCATGCCTTACTTTCAAAGAAGAGCAAAGTCTTTGGAAGCCTACCTCCTGGAAGACCTCCTGAAAGAGGTTCTGAGCATGTGATTGAGTTAGAAGAGGGAGCAAAACCTATCATGACTACACCTTACCGTTATCCAAAGAGGCAAAAAGATGAAATTGAAAAAGCCATCAGGGAGTTGTTGGAAAGTGGTTTCATTAGACCAAGCAAGAGTCCTTTTGCTTCTGCAGTGGTGCTGGTCAAAAAGAAAGATGGTACAATGCGTATGTGTGTTGACTACCGCGCATTAAATCAGAAAACCATCAAGAATAGATATCCAATCCCTAGGATTGATGAGCTTATTAATGAGCTCCATGGGGCCATGTTCTTCTCGAAGATTGATCTTCGTTCAGGCTATCACCAAATCAGAATGAGGGAGGCGGATATAGAGAAGACAGCGTTTAGATGCCATTTTGGGCATTTTGAATTTCTTGTCATGCCTTTTGGTTTGACAAATGCTCCAGCTACATTTCAATCTTGTATGAACAAGATTTTTAGACAGCAGTTGAGGAAGTTTGTGCTCGTCTTCTTCGACGACATTCTCATATTCAGTAAGTCATGGGAAGAGCACCTTAAGCATTTGGAAGAAGTGCTTAGTATTTTAGAGGCGGAATGTTTGTTCGCCAAAGAATCAAAGTGTGAGTTCGGGTTGACAGAACTCTTATATCTTGGCCATATTATCAGTTCAAAGGGTGTTAAAGTGGATCCAAAAAAGATAAGGGCCATCCTTGATTGGCCAACTCCAAAGAATATTTCTCATTTGAGAGGATTTTTAGGGTTATGTGGATTCTATAGAAGATTTGTGAAAGGTTATTCTCATCAAGCAGCACCTTTGACAGATCTTACAAAGAAAGGAGCTTTTCTTTGGACTAAGAAGGCACATGAAGTTTTTGATAAGTTTAAGCAAATCGTGAGTACATGTCCAGTGTTGGCTCTTCCGGATTTTACAAAACCTTTTGAATTACAGTGTGATGCTTCAGGTGAAGGTGTTGGAGCTGTTCTAATGCAAGACAAACATCCTATTGTCTTAGAGAGTCGGAAGTTGAGAGGGGCAGAAAAAACTTACTCTATTTATGACAAAGAGATGCTTGCCATCATGCATGCTTTGTCTAAATTCCGTCAATACTTGGTGGGAAGTAAATTTGTTGTTAAGACTGACCATAATAGTCTTAAAACATTTTATGCGCCAATAGGATTTGAATGAAAGGCAGCAGAAGTGGGTAAGTAAGCTCCAAGCATATGACTTTGACATTGAATATGTCAAAGGAAAAAATAATATAGTGGCTGATGCTCTTTCAAGAAGGCCTCATTTGCAGTCACTTTGTGAGTTATCGGCAGATTGGAAGGAGTTAATTGCTGCTGATTATGTTAAAAATCAGTTTGCAACCAGCTTGCTAGAAGGTCATTTGGTTGATGAAAGGTATAAGTTGGTTGATGGTATAATATACTATAAAGATAGAATGTTTCTAGTACAAGAATCTAAGCTTAAAAAGAAGATTCTATAATCTTTTCATGATGTTCCCCTGGCTGGTCATCAAGGGATTTTCAAGACTTATAAGTAGATTCGTGAAAGATTCACTTGGAAAGGGTTGAAAGAAGAAATCTTGAACTACATTAGAGAGTGTCCGATCTGTCAAAGAAATAAAAATGAACACTCTTATCCAGCTGGTCTGCTACAGCCCTTGCCCATTCCGAATCAGAAATGGGAAAGTATTGCCATGGATTTCATCACTGGGTTGCTCAAAGTGCAAGGACGTGATTGTATTTTTGTTGTGGTTGATAGACTAACGAAATTTGCTCATTTCTTTGCTGTCACCACTTCATTTACAGCAGCTCAAGTGGCTGAGTTGTTCTTCAGAGAGGTCTTCCGTTTGCATGGGTTGCCTAAAACTATTGTCAGTGATAGGGACAGCAAGTTCCTAAGTGTTTTTTGGCAAGAGATCTTCAGATTGAGTGGGACAGTGCTTACTCCAAGCACTAGTTATCACCCACAAACAGATGGGCAATCAGAAATTGTTAACAAGTGGTTAGAGGGCTACCTAAGAAACTATGTTTCAGGACAGCAAAGAGCTTGGATTAAATGGCTTCATTTAGGAGAGTATTGTTATAACTCTTCTTATCACATGTCAATTAAGATGTCACCTTTTATGGCTCTTTATGGTTATGAAGCTACTAATTTTGTTGATTTAGTGTTTGGTGATAGTAGAGCTCCACAAGCACTAGATATGTTACAACAAAGCCAAGACATCTTGAAATCTCTCAAGGAAAATCTGCAACAAGCTCAAAATCAGCAGAAGTTATACGCTGATCAGTAGCGTGTTGAAAGGTCTTTTGAAGTTGGGGACATGGTCTATTTGAGGCTTCAGCCATATAGACAATCTTCTCTCAAGAAAAGTGGTGCGGAAAAGTTGAAGCCACGTTTTTATGGCCCTTTCAAAGTCACTAAGAGAATTGGTGAAGTTGCTTATGAGTTGGAGCTTCCAGCTGAAAGCAAAGTACATAATGTCTTTCATGTGTCATGCCTCAAGAAGGCAATTGGACACAACGTGGTGGCTACATCAGAATTACCTCCATTGGATGAGGAAGGTCAGTTGGTGTTGATTCCTGAAGAAATCCTTGATACTAGAGAACGTTCTTTGAGGAGAAGGACAATCAAAGAATATTTGGTTCGATGGAGGAACTTGCCTATTGAAGATGCCACGTGGGAAGGAGAACAGATTTTGTTGCATCCATCTTTTCAGTTGCTTGGGGACAAGCAACTTCGAGGAGGGCGGACTGTAATGTCCCCTTCTCATTAGTAATCTGTTCCGACACTCATCAGCCTATTCCGGAAGCTTGTAGGCGTGTGTGAGGTAAAATTAGGGTTTCCAGTTCGGAGGTTCCTTGGCATTTTCTGTGAGTTTACTATTTATAGTAAATTCTATTTTAGGCAGTATGGAGATTGTCAGCTTTCAGTACTTCATTTCCAATTGGAGCATTTATTTGCAGTTCATGTTTGACCTCTTATGGCATTTTTATGTTGAAATAAGGCATTAAGGTTATATTATGCAGTTGACCCCCTTGGCCTAGATGAACAACTTTAAGTTGTATTTAAAAAGGGGACTTGGAAGGGTGGCGCCTTCATGAAGAGCTTTATTATTTTTTAATAATAAGAACATTATTCCTTGGGCAAAAGTGGACGCCACTTTATTAAGTGAGAATTATGAAATAAAGTGAATTTCTTATTATGCATTTTGGACGCCATCTTGAGAAGTTGAATGTTTTTGGGAATTTGAAAGGTCTCCTGTGTCTTTTGATCTGCTTCTCAGGCATTTGAAGAGTTTGTGAGCTCTTATTTAATGAAGGTTTTTGCTCCAACATTTCATCCATGAAAATTATGCTAAAGTTATGCTGTCAAAATGACAATTGACATATTGCTTCGAGGATGTCTACCTCCTAGCCTTTCATCCAATTTCGTGTTTGCAATATAACACCTAGTTGGCTACATTGCTGCTTCTCAACATCAGACTAGCAGATTGAGCATCAAGATTGAAGAATTTCTGGAGTGTTTTCACAGTTTTGATTTCCTGGTTTATCAACAGTTGAAGCTGATTTTTGATTATATCTTTTGGAGTGATTTTATTTTTGTTCTGGGTATTTTGGAAAAACATTTCTTAGTGCAAGGCAACCCCTTCCTCCAAAAATTGGAATTTATTTCCAAGTTTCTGATTTTATAAAGAAAAATCGATTTTTCAAGGAGGCCGTACCATTTAGAAGAGTGCTAAATAATCTGGAGTCTTTGGTGATTGTTTCTGGATTGCATCTTGGGCGCCAAACCTCTAGGGAGCATTTGCAACTGATTTCTCGTCATTCAGAGGTAAATTGACCAAGTTATGAACATTTAATGAATTCACAGTTGCTGGTTTGAATTTCCAGAATTCTGATTTTTATATCAGATTGTTACAGTTTCCAGTTTTTGGTCTTATACTTCAGTATTTGAGTGTTATATGATTGTAAAAGTTCATACTTCATGTTTAAGGTTCATTTCCTATCATTGTAATTTGTAATCTGCAGAGTTTAATTTGTTAAGGTTGAGATTAAGCATTACTAATCCAACCATTTTTTCAGTTCTGCAATTACTTATTGTTTTGTCATTAAATTACCCTTGGATGGTTTACCGCCAGTATGGATAATCTGATTTGTAACACTCTTATACCCACTTTCATAGTGGAGAATCCCCACAGTTCTGTGGATGCCCGCCGCAGCGGATGAATTGTTTTAAATGTAATCTTTTTCCCCCACTGTTTGGTGGTAGTGTGGAATTGTTCTTTATGGCTGGTTATCCGCCTATCAGTTTATAATTTCAAAATTCAACACTCCGTCATATGTTAGCACCTTGCCCTCGGTGGGATCTTGAGTGCACATTCTTGACGTTGAGTAGTTTTCATTTCAAGTTCAGTTTTCAGTTTGATGCTAACGCTAATCCAGTTAACTATTGCTGGTTATGTTGTGTAATTCCTTCGGAGAAATTGGTTAGCATATTTCATTCATGCCCGATGTGTCTTCAATAGGTTTACTCCATGTGTGTTTATGATTGCTTTATGCTTATGAATATCCCAATTGGTGGTAGTTAGGAGAAATATTTTCAAATTTTACATAGACCCTCCCCTTCCCCCACGCCCCTGCCAACATGTCTTCAAAGACCCTAAGGCTAGAAACCCAATCAACAAAGGAGGAGGAATTATTATGACTAATTACAAGTAATAGACAACAACACTAACAAATTAACTTATTTAAAATTAAATTATTATTAGTCTCCAAATGCAGCAATGAGGAGTCGTGACTATTGAGATGAAAAGGTGTGACTCCCTCAAACTTGAGATATAAAAGGGAGAGCATTTCATTTAAGAAAAACATCCATAACATCATTAAAGAATTCAATTGAGAATAGAACCTTAAGTGATTTTGCAAGTAAGTTAAATTAGGTTCTCAATAATAGTGATGATGTGAGAAAGGATGTGACTTCAAATGTGAAAGGTTGTGACCCTTCAAATGTGAAAGACTGTGATTCCCTCAACAATAAGATATAAAAGGGGAATCATTCCTTGTGAAGAAATCATCAATAGTAAATAAATCTATCAGTCAATTTGGAAGTAAAGAATTATTCTCAAAAGGTAGCCATGAAGGGTGGTGATCCATTTATTGTGCAAATCCTTCAAGAAATGTACATAAAGAATAAATCAATTCATTGACATTCAATAAGCAATCATCACTCACCTATCCATCAAGAAATCAAGGAATCATCACTCATCTATCCATCAAGAAATCAAGCAATCATCCCTCATCTATTCATCAGGAAATCTCAAAAAGATTTCCAAGGAAGGAACAATCAATCATAACAACTCAATTTAGTTAGTGATAAAATCTAACGATATAACTTGACTTTCAATTCTCAAATGGGAAACCACACATTGCCATCACTATTTATCACGGAAACTTAGGCATAACTAAAGATACAAAGATGGATTAAGATTATCTTACTTTCAAACTTCCAGATATAAGTGCACCAAGATATCATCTTGACCTAGGATGGTCAATCTCTTAAAAGCCAAACAATAACATTAGAAGTCCACAAAAATATTCCAAAACAATCTACAATGATTTACCCATAACACCCCATTTGAAACATCATAGAGTGAATTATTATGAGCATGTCTAGTCGGAATTAGAAAGAGTAATAAAACCCTAAATTCAACCAAATTCTGATTTGCCAAAACAGCATTTTGAGAGAATGTAATGAAGACAACTCAATTCTTTAGGAACCTACAAGTAACAAATTTTGACTCGTAGAGAGACCTTAGGAGAAATTTTGAAAAGAACCATGGACACTATAAATTGAAGCTTGTGTTTTGAGATTTATTGGAGGATATATTCATCAAGCTTCATTAAGGCAGGAACACATTTGTTCCAATAAAGAGTAATTTGTTCTATTCATTTTGGACAAGATCATAATGCACAATCAAATCCATAACACATATGATCTATCCCACACCCATAGAAACAATGGTGATGCATGGATCAACCTTGTAACCTACAAAATTGATCTAGTAAACTTGTCTTATGAACCAAATTCACTTCTATATGTAATATCTATAGTAGATCACTTCATCCAAGGGTCTTCTTCTCCTAAGTCCTTCTCTTGATCAAAGTAACTCCACATTCATGATTAAAGATCAAGGACATTAGTATTAGGCACCTTAGATAAATTTGATACAAATCAAGTTACACCCAAAGTTGTTACATAAGTTTATGTTAAGTTACATTGTGGGCCCATAACCCACAATTCCTAGGATCATTCTTGCCTCAAAACTTGGTGTAAATGTTTACATGAAATGAAGTATACGTTAGAGTGAAAGGATACAACATGTAGTAAAGGACACCTAGATCTTTTTTTCTCAAATGTGAAATTGGCTTTGCACAAAGGATCTTGATATTCACGACACTCCCATAATCCTTCACGATGAAGGATGCAACATTTTTCTATCATTCTGGATTTCATCAAGGGTAATGAAGAATTTGCATCATTGGGCCCAAGATCTTTGTGGTAAAGAAATGAGAGAAAACTTAAGTAATGGGTCTTGCCAATTTCCAACTCTTGGTTTTGTTGTTGAGAGTTATATTGGGGTATAGTAGTACACGAATTAGAAGAATATTAGACAATAAATTGTCCTCATACTTTAGAGGATGGCATTAACCCTATTAGTAGTTAAGTTGAGACAAGTCTACTAACAACTACTCTCCAGGGACATCATTGTAGTATAAAGTTGGACATAACCAAATTATATCAAGGTATCGCAATAGAAACCAATTACATCACAAGAAGGAGCAATGTCTAAGAATTACAAATCTATGAAATTAATTTGGGATCTTGGTATGGGCAAAAATGATTTAGTGACAAACTAAAATTGCTTGAGGACAAGCAATCTTAGGCAGGGTGGATTGTGATGTCCTATTTTATTCATGCCCCCGTGAGTAATATACCTTACAACAATGCTCAAATATTTCTTTATTTCCTTTGCCATATGCTGGCCGAAATCCATTATTTCGACACCACATTTAAAACAGAAATTCAATTTAAATTATTATATTTATTTTGTTGGGCCGACCATACATAGATTAATGAGATCGCCCAAATCATATATAAAAGTGTGTTTATGAACAGCAATTCCATTTACCAAATAAGCAGCGAATATGAATTGATAGAAGGCAGCGATTAAAAGTGGGAAAACAACGATTAGAGAAAGGCGGAGATTAGTTTTCAAAAGGTGTGATGAAGTAAGAAGAGGACATGTCTACTTGGAGGGTCATCACTTTACAAAAGGATACATCTCTTCACTCAGCCATGAAGATATAAAAACAATAGATTTGGAGAATGAAGAAAAATAAATAAAAAATCAATTAGAAATCTGGATGAAGCAGCAAATTGGAAAAAAAAATAAAAATTATAAGAGATCTATTGGATTAAGTATTATTGCCAAGAATATATTTGGGAAGTAAGTTTAAATATAATTAGACATACATACATACATACATACATACATACGTACATACATACATAGATATGTACACACACATGCACGCATGCACGCACGCACATACATACATACATACATACATACATACATAGTTGAGCTGCTGAAGGAAATAGCACACTTAGATATCTAGTCAAAGACTCAAATGTATACAAAACTCATGGAATATGAAATCCATGACATCAAATGTTCCAAACAAATATGAAATATCAAAACAATAACTAGAATTCTATGGCTCAAAGGAGCTTGCATCCTTCCTACAAATGCGGCTAAGATAGATCTTGGATGATGTAGCAGCAATAATCTCAAGTTTGAGGGAAATTGCCCCAATGGGGTTGAGGGGCAGCGCCCTTTGCGGGGGTTTGGGGGTAGTGCCCCTGGTGGGGTCAAGGGGCAACGCCACTCGTGGGGTTCTGGGGGCAACACCCCTAGTGGGGTCGACGCGAGGTTCGAGGGTAGTGCCTCTAGCATGCTCTCCCTGTTGCGATACAAGGTGGGGTTGAGGGGCTGAGCCCCTGCCACCAAGCCCAAATGAAGACCTCAAAAACCATACAAACCTTCATGACGTACATCATTTTGCATTCACAATAAGTTAAAAAAAATGTTTTAATTTTAAATTTTATGTTTTTTTTGCACTTTTCAAGCTTGCCTGCGCGACTCTACCTGACGGGACTCACCCGGACAATGCGAGTCCGGCGAGTTTGAGAGACTCAACGAGTCTCGCCAGGGCTCGTTCGGACTCGGCTGAGTTCAAGTTCGAGCCCCCCAAGCTCAGTTGGGGTGACTCGACTCGGGACTCGTTGAGTCCAGGCGAGTCTCGTTTCTATATATATATATAATGTATATATACATATATATGTTCATATAAAGTGAATATTGTAAGATTGAAATTAATTAGAAATAATTATATATACATATATATATATTATATATATACAATCATGCAATAATGATGCTTGCAACAATTGTTTATCCTTATTAGTTATTATTCATTTAATTTAATCTATTAGTTTCCTATAAGCAATCAGGCATGGATTTGCGAGGGAACATGATCAGGGGAGGCAACAAACCAGTTCCACAATATAAGTAGACCACCTCATGTTGGATGGTAACGAAAGCTCCTGCCACTTGAGGCCAAGGGGTGATTGCCACACTCTTGGGCTTATTTGTGATGAACAGTCCTCGGGTTCCACAACGTAAGTAGACCACCTCATGTTGGATGGTAGTGAAAGTTCTCGCCACTTGGGGCCAAGGGATGATTGCCACGCTCTTGCGCTTAGTTGGGATGAACAGTTTCCACCACATAAGCAGGTCACCTCATGTTGGATGGTAACGAAAGTTCTTGCCACTTGGGGCCAAGGGGTGATTGCCATGCTCTTGGGCTTAATTGTGATGAACAAACTCGGAGCGCCCTACCGTGCTTTCCTTTCCAATCCTTTCTATGATTGGTTATGGGGAATGAAACTATAGACTAGACCAATATGGCAATGCTATTTATATTAATTCTTCATTTATTCTTAAATTCAATAACTTTTATATGATTTAATTTAGAATATTATTTGTAAAACAAATGATATTGTTGGAATTGTTCCTTTTTGGGAAAAATTCAGACATACCCCAACCAGGGGACATTACAAACTAGAACAGTGGATATAGAAATCCACTCTTCAAATTTTGAGGGGAAGCTCCTTGATTTAATCTATTCCTAAATCTGAAACAATAAATAAGCCCGCTACTGTAAACACTTTACAATTTATTCTTTTGGGTTTTACAGAAAGATGAAATAACTAAAACAAACTTGACCTATCTGTTTTTAATCTTAGAGGTTAGAGCACGACACTTGAAAATCTCCTATTGCACCAACAAGTTTTCTTGGTTTTTCAATGGTAAGCTACAACATGATTTAATAGTAACATTATCTAACTATTAAATCAGAGATCATCAACATCACATCCTGTTGTACCCAAAACCAAAATTTTTGCTTCACTAAGGCATTTTGCTTAATTGAGTCTTAATCTTGTTAAAGTGATGTCAGAAGGTCGTTTTTGGGGTTTTCAGATATGGAGTTGATGTTAGTGTCAAGTTAGTCTGTTACCGAAGAGATTTAAGAAAAGTGAAAATCTAAATGGAAATCACCAAAATTTTCTATCTCTGGAGAAGGGAGCACATTCTGAAATAGGCGCCCTATCTTTTAGGGGCTCAGATCCTGTTTTTAGGGTTTGTCACCTCTAGCAGACATTTGTCCGGCATCACGTCAGCTTCGCAGTGAGCTATCAAGCCTGTCAAACGGACCTGTTTTGTTCGAAAGCATGAAGATACGCTGCAAATCAAGGCAAAGCAAGAATTGGCTAACATCGATAAAAGCGCAACTTTTTCGTAGCGGCGCCATCTTTTTGAGGTGCCAGATGTAGGTTTTTGGCTGAATGCCACCCAAGATGTTTATCTCACATTTGTTCGAGCTTCGCGACGCATCCGTCAGAGGGTGAATCTGAGTTGCTGAAACGCTTGAACTGGAGGCCAAATGTTGGGTCAAATCTTAGTCAAAATATTAGAAGAAAGAGCAAAAGAGCACATTTTGAGAAAGGCGCCCAAGCTTTTCAAGCCTTTAATGCCTTCTTTCTGATGATTTCAGATATTCAACAAACCGTGTTAATGCTCAGTTTCTTCCGTTCGCCCTCGCCGATCGTAAGATGTCTCAGCAGTCATAAATGAGGTTTTTATATTATTTTTGGTCGCTCTCGCAATGGCTAAGCTCGAATGGAAAAGAGCAACTTTTGAAAGGGGCTTCTTGTTTTTCGCACCTCGTGATGATGTTTTCTCGGGAAAGTGCCTTTGCGTCGCCGTGCAACGAGCTTTTGAAGCTTCGCAGTGAACTTGAGTTCCAAATTCCCGGAAAGTTGTTATGAAGCGATTTTGTTTTTTTCCTCTGCATTTAAATGAAAGTCGACTTGACTAAGTCGTGGAAAAAGCACGCCTGAAAAAAGGCGTTGATTTTGAGCCTTCGGGATGTCGTGGGCTTTTATGACGGCAGCTTCAAGAGATCATTTGACTGCTTTACCAAGTTTCGCGAATGCACCCGCCGCCACTCAATCGAAGAAGTCGGGCCAACCGGGTGTCGAGGGATGAATGTAGGTCCCTATTGTGTAGGTTTTTAGCTTAAATTTTCATGAAATTTGGTTAAGTCTGGAATTCGCCTTAAGAGGTTAAAGTTGGATTTTCGAAAGAGAGTTGAATGGACGCCTTAACTGGAGTTCTGACTGCAGTTAGACTGAACGATTTCTGGGTTGTCATCTTCAGTTCGTTTATTGGCATGTGGAGTGAACTTTCAGTTTGCATGTCGAGTTAACTACCTTGCATGTTCAGATAACTTGATTGCATGTTAAGTTTAACTGAAGATTATTACTAAAAGTCAACTGAAGTTTGCATGCATGGCGAATTTGGTCAAAATTGAGAAAGTTTTAGTGAAGATGGCGCTTCATCAAATGTCAACTGAAGTTCAAAAGGGACGAATTGAAGCATGAAGCATTTTTAGTAAAGTATGGCGAATTTGAAGTTAATAACTTCACTCATGAAAAGGGTCGCTATTTTTAGTTTTTGAAAAGTGAAGCAAGATATTGGTGAAGATGGCGCACTTTTCAAGGCAATGGCAACTTTAGTTTGAAAAGGGTTGCTATTTTTAGATTATATTTGATTAAAGCATGAAGTTGGCGCATTCTTGAAGGCCAAACTGAACTTTCAAAAGGCTAGCTATTTTTAGCATATTTATTGCATGAAGATGGCGAATTTCTCTTTGCAATCAAATTTGCTAACTGAAGTTATCTAAAGGGCACGCCTTAGGTCAATTTGATGAATCCAAAGCAAGGTTGAAGATGGCGAACTTGATAAAGATGCTAACTGAAGCTAAAGTCGCATGGTTAAGTTTAACCGAAGACTTGAAAGGCAAACCCTAAAGCACGTCCACTTATTGAGCTTGTTCGAGTTTCAGTTAACTATAATAAGGACCAATGAGAAGCCAAGCGCCATTTTTATGCATGCTTTATTTAGTACGAATTTTCTATGGTCAAATTCTATATATTTCAAAGATGGCGTCCATTTTTGCATCATCTTTTGCTCTGAAGCTTGTATTCTTTTGAGCGACCAGCAAGCTTAAGGTGATTCAGGTGTCCGTTTTCAGCGTTCTTCGAAGCTACGAGCTCAGATTCTTCAGAGGAAGTCAATTCTAGACTTTATTTCCACTTTGCATGCAGGTTGTATCAAGATTCGAAGAAGAGATTTGCAGATTTTTCGTAAGTGCATAAAGCAAAACTTTCTATCTTCTGGGTCTTATTTTCTATTTCTCACCTTAGTACTTTCTTCAAGATGCTTTGTAATCAACACATATTCGTAATCTGATCATCCTCGGGTTCTCATATTTTTAGCATTTGCAACAAGACCCAATTTCTAATTTTTCGAGAAAATCGCCCAGTAGTCTCTTACTCCCCGAAGCCTCGGTGCCTTTTTCCCAGAATTTCTTTGCATGTGGTTTAAATCATATTTTCGAGAACTACTATCCGTTGTTCGCACCGGCCAGTACAAACCCATGTCCCGCACCCTTCAAAATTTCGCCCTGGTCGAAGCTTTATTTAGCTTCTTGTCCGTAGTTTTTCGTAAAGTTTTTCAAGCATATTCTCGACTTCATACCGGTGCGTCATCATTTTCAAAATGCGCCTAACTATTGATTGGCAAGGTGAAATCGGCCCCTTATACATACTCACCAAGACCGATACGCATCTAAACTGGCGTTTATCCGCCGGTCAACTGGTGCCAGCTAGAAGGTAAGAAAGCACCGATGAGGAATCTTGAGCTCCTCGTGTTGTTCGGCAGCGCATCCATTCCTCGTTTATCTTCGATCTTGAGTTCGCATTTCGTTGCATTGGGCACACGCACTGCCTTCACCACGCATCGCATCAGTGCATGGAGGGTTGTTTGCGCCCCCGTCAAGGACATGTAGAAATGTTTTCGCTATTCCTCCTCATTCGCATAGCTTTACCGTTGATCTTTGAAGCTTGTGGAGAAGATATGGGATGCTGATCATCAACGCTCACGTAGAAAAGTTGCTCAGAAATGGTTGACAATTCAGAAAACTAACTTGCCTAAGAAGGTTGGTCGTGGTGAATTCAAAGCGGAAGTTGCTGTTTTGATAACCTTACTCAATCGAGTTACCGGCCAGTCAGATGCTAACACTTTCCGTCCATGGATGTTCTACCTGATTACCAGAATCCTTGATGGCACAGAGCATTTTGACTGGGCTATGTTAATTAGTGATTGCTTACATCAGCAGATTTCTAACTTTCTCAAGTATCACGAGTTTCATATGATATCCTATTTGGTCTATTTGGTGGCATTTCAAGGTAGCTTCAGACTTCTTAAAACCAATGGTACTCTCGGTGTTCAGCGTATTCATGAGTATTATCCACAGCTAGAGTTTTCTCAGTCTGAGCAGGACTTCCGAGTGGTGAATGATCACTTTTCCATGAGAACCGTAAGAAATCTTGATGATGAGATGCATATTCATATTTCAGCCGAGGCCAGATCAGCAATGGAGACTTGGGCAGATTGGTTCATACAGTTTCCCACTTTCACATACCTTCGAGTTTATGGTTATGTTGGAGAGCCTCTGATGTTGCCAAGATATCCTTCAGACAAGATTGTCTTTATGGAGTTCCTCAGGCAAATGCAGCATGTTCACTTCTTTCTTCGTAGTCGTCATAAGGCTGCGGCAAATTTTCCATTCTCATTGGGAATTTTCACATGTGATGCAGCAACAATGCCAGGCGTATGTCTACTGAGATAGAAAGGTTCAAATTCAAGCCTTATACTGAGAGACGTTCCTATGATCCTCTCGGTCATTATGCAAATCGGTTAGAGCGAGGGATTGCACATGCGCCAGCACTTGAAGATTTCTGGGCAAATTGTGAAGATGAATTCGAGGTTCGTCGTCGTCACTATTGTAGACTTACTGTTGGACAACTCTCTGATTACTTGTCAGAAGATGTTGATGGTTTGTCTGATGATGATGGAGAAGTTCTTCTCAATTCTTATGTTAAGGATCAAGTTGCTAGGCAGCCACTTCGCTCACCTGATTGGTATGCTAAAGAGAATACTTCTATTGAAGAAGTTTCTAGATCAGTTATTAAGACCAGCAAGTTATTCTTGGAGAGTAAACGGACACGGAAGTCAGTTCCTGTAGCAGAGCCGCCAAAGGATTTCTCGTCATTGCCTTCTACTTCTAGAGCAAAACCCAGAGTCAAGGCTATTATCATACCTCCTGAAGGGGTTAAACTCAGTGGAAACACAGGGAAGAGAGCTACTCGTAAGAGGAAGCAGAAACAGATTGAGAATATTCCTGAGGTTCCAGTAGAGACAGTTATTCAAACTGAGCCTCACGTTTCACTTCCTAGTTCACCTCACGTTTCGCCTATTGACATAGAATCTGAACCTGAGACACCAATTCAAGCAGGATCGGAGACAACTGAACCACCACAAGTTGATACATCAGGGACCGTCTCTCCGCAAATTGAGAATATTGTTCAGTCTTGTTGGCTCGAAAAGTCTTTGGGAAGACAGAGGCGTGAACCATCATACAACCTTGATTTGTCTGAATTTGGTGAGCCTTATCAGAAGAGATCAAACAAAAAGATAAAGAAACAAGTGCACATTGAAAAGACTCCTGAATCAGAAATTGTTATTGAAGTTGCAGTGCCTCCAGAGGGTAAAAGCTTGGACGAGGTCGAAGTGGGTGACTTTACATTTACTAAGGCAAATCTTGGCAGGACCACACGAGAGACAGATGTAACTCTTCTTAAGATTGTTACCAATAATCTTGAAGAGCGTATCACGAAGGATGGAGAAGATAAGGCTTTACTCAAAGCTGAAAATAGTCAACTTCGTCAATACATTTCTGATCTTGTTCATGGGAATCCAAATAGAGCACCTGTTCTTCCTTAGCACACACCTGCAGAGAAACAAAAATTGGATCAGTTAGTCAGTCATGGTAGACTTGTGGACAACTGGATTGAAAGTTTAGTTGCTGCTGGTAAAACTCTTCTTGCAGATTTGTATCAGTTGAGGAGTGAGGCACATAAACTCCGTCAGGGTATTCAGTTGCTGGATATTGCAGTTGCAGAGAGTTTGGCAAAGGATCGTGTTCTTGTATCTCAGTTATCAGTTGCATGCGATGCTTTGGAGGAGGTTGAAGATCAAGAGAAAGTCTTCACTTGGAAAGAGCAGCACCTTCTCAGAACAGAAATATGTGAGAAGATCTCTTCCAAATTATTTTCACTAAAGGATGACGTGGTTGGAGTACTTGCACTTGTCAGTGGCTTCGTTGTTCAGATTCCGTGTCATTATCTTCTCGAAGATGGCACGTATGTGGAGTTGGAAAAAGTTCAAGCAGAATTTGAGAAGCTGATTTATGACAGCCTTGAAGGTGCACCTATGGCGCCTAAGTTAGAAAATGTTTCAGTGATTGCAGCCAGTTTGAGAAAGGCGACTGAAGAATGCAAAGATGGTGTGCACACGATTACAGAAAGTGGCAGAGAACTAAAGAAACAGACTGTTATTTTTAGCAGTATCAAAGTACCAGATGACAGAGAGATCGATGAGTTCTTGGTCGAAGTGTTAGACCGAGTTGACATGGAGTGAACTGCCAGTTAGAATGCGCTAATTTCAGGGTTGAGCCTGAGCAGCAAAGCAATCTCTGACTTCCGCCTTCAGCTCACTTGCCGACTCTAACACATGCTTATTCATCCTAATTATCAACACGAGTTAGTTAGTTTCCGGGCTAACCTGCTGCAGTGGCCGCTTAATCTGCTTTTAAATAAGGACCCAGCATGCCTGCACATTGTCCAATTAGGTTACTTGTACCAGCTAACCTGGTGTTGGCTGCCCGCTAATCGTGGAGTGTTTACTTCATTAGGGTTAGGCGCATAACTTGCATGCATTGCAAGAACTGTAGTGAACTCAAGGTGATCTTAGGGTTACCTACACCTTGATGTATATAAATAAGAGCTTTTGCTCATTTGTAAATAACTTTTGCTTGAGAGAGAAATATATGCTGCGCCTACCTTGCCCTCAATATTACTCTTTTGGTATCTGTTCATGTGTCTTCGCTATTGCAATTAATTGTTATGCCACATAGGGTTTCAAGAGATTGTAATGGTGAATTTTTCCATAGTTTAGATGAATCTGTTTTGTGAATCTTTTATTGTTATGATCAAACGTTATGCCACACAGGGTTTCGTAAGATTGTCATGATAAAACCGTTTTGTGAAGTATTTACTATGCTGATCGAGTGTTATGCCACATAGGGTTTCATAAAGTTTTCATGGTAAATCTTCTCTTAGCTTAGATAAATCTGTTTTGTGAATTCTTTTGTCATTACGATCAAGTGTTATGCCACACAGGGTTTCATAAAAATCTTGATGATAAAAGCCGTTTAGTAAGTCTTTACTGTTATGATCAAGTGTTATGCCACATAGGGTTTCATAAGATTGTCATGGTAAATTCTTAAATCTGTTTTGTGCCCAATAAGCTGGTTTAGATTGAGATGATAGTTGCGCCACCTTGCCCTCAAGTAGAGAATCTAAACACGTTTATCGTCAGTTAGTCATAACCTTGCTCCGTTTCCTCATGCTCTGATTTTCTTGAGGAGATTGGATAGATTAGTTTAGTTGTAGTTGATAGATCTGCGAAACCAGAGAAAACTCAGCTGCAACGTATAAGTTATTTCAAGAAAGTCTTGTGCCTCTACAGCTGAAACAAAAAGACAGGATTTAGTTTAGTTTATTTCCTTGCAAATACTTTGTCAAGCACAACGAGGAAGCTTCCCCTCCTAATTTGAAGAGCACTCATTGCGTAGTGTACATAGGCTGTGCGTATCAACTCTTACTCCAGAGGTGTTAGTTCTTATGCCAACACATCCACAATTTGATTGGTTCAAACATAACATAATGAAGGATTAACAAACGCAACGAAACATACAAAGTTGCTTCATGAGCTTGAAAGTAAATGCTACGTGAAGTTAACATAAAACTTCTTTGTCACTTATTATTCCTCTTGCATGATTACGATAACATGCCTTGATTTCAATGAGGATTTTAGTATGATAAGGTACAACACTCTAACTTTCTAACTTCTCTTCTAAAATCATATTGATCTCATGAACGAATCTAAGTCTAGACAATGGATACAATATGCTCTTAGCACTTATTTATAAATTATAAGCCTTCATGAGGTTGGTTTAAAGAATAAAATAATATTAAAACAATATTATTTAATTCCTTTAAAGCAAACCCTATTCCTATCTCCTAAAATAAGAATAACATATTGTAAGCTTAAAACAATTCTAGAAAGAAAGAAATAGTTACAATTTGCCAAAATAGGTCCTCAACTCGAGCTCAAAATAGCATGTGGACAAAACTGGAATTTATCACAAAATGACTAATTTAGTCATTCTTTCCTTCATCCAATTCTAAAATATTTGGTGAAGTAGGAGAAGCTGCTGTTTCTTTTTCTGTGGCCAATTGGACTTTTTTTAAAAAGTCCTTTATGATTCCAAATTGTCTTCTTCGCTGTTGTAACTTAGAAATTAATGATTTTGAAGGAATGTAGTATTTGGTATAGTTTGAAAATATGATAATTTGCAACGCATAATCACTATAGCAGGTTGAGAAGTAATGCTTTGGTATATGTATGTCACTCCAACATTTCTTTTTTTGTGACCAATTTGACTTTGTTTTTAAAGTCTTTTATGATGCCAAATTGTCTTCTTTGGTGTTACAGCTCATAAATTAATGATATTGATGATGAACGCATATACTGAGAGGGAGAGGGGGTGAGGGGGGGTGAATCAATATACAACTATCTTTTATCTTTTTCAAATTAAAAATCACAATAACTTCAAATGCACAATAAGAACTGTTTTGATGAAAAAGGGATCCTAGGTCCAATACATAGAGCACTAGGATCAATCCTTTTTCAAGAGAACATTAGAATGAAAATCAAGGTGTTTAGATTGACTTTCAAACATGAAGGTGAGTCAATCAGACCTGGATCTGATTCTTTAGAGCCTTGGAAATTGATTGGAATTGAATTGCTTTTATTAACCTAATTAAACTACATGCCTTAATCCAAAAAATGCAAGATTTCAACAATTGAGAAACTGTATCAGAAGTTTTGACACCAAATCTGGGCTGAGTAGGACACTGTGCACAGGTGATATAAATTTGAGCTTGCTTGATTTCTGAGGACGTTTCCTCTGAGGGCGCCATTGTCCTAGTAGGCCTTTTTCGGACCTGAAAATTTGGGTCCGAAGCTCTCTGTTTGCTATTCGATCTCTGCCCTGCAAATTTTTGTTTTCGGATTTGGACTTGCAATAAATATGCAAAAAGGAATGGTGGATGGTGGCTATATAGGAGTTTGCCTCAGCCAAACCCTTGTTTTGGTATTTCTACCTCCACAATAGCCAATGAAAATGATTGATAATAGTGTGTGTGCCCTAACCTTAAGTGTGTCTAAGGTTTTTATGAGCTAAAAATGCATAAAACCCTACTCAAGTGCATTAGAGAAGGATTCCTATATGAAAATGACAAGATCTAACTAAGAGGAAGTCAAAACACTCTTAGCAAATCTAAAACATAATGATACCTTACTTTAGGCTGCAAATAAGATGAAGCTTAAAGATGAGAACACTAGGAAACAAGTCATTAGGTTGAAGAAAATGGCCAAATGCATCTCCCAAACCTAGAATCCATTATGCTCTTTTATTGGCATCAGTCCTCTATCATGGAATATGGCTTGATTAAATCTGCAAATAAGCTTGAAGATTTACAAATATGAATGTATATGGCAGAATATGATGATCTCTTGCTTCTACTCTTTCTCCAAAAATTCCCCTTCTAGTTTCAAATGGTGAAAAGACTAGGGGTATTTATAGGCGTTTTTCTAATTTCCTGAAAATTAGATCTTGATGGCCAACTTTAGATATTTGAATTTCAAATAATAAAATGCCGACATCAACATATTTGAATTTGGAGCCAAAATAGGAGTACATAGGCACCCTAGGCGTTAATGTCCTAGCCCTATTTTCAAAAAATTAAAGTGTCAGGGACAAATATTAAATGAGAGCATTTGTTTTATGCTTGCAAATTGTTGGAAAACGATAAAAATGGGTCAAGGAATGCATAATTTTGGATATTAGGTCCTAGTTAAAGGGTGTTTGAAATGCATTAATGCAAGGGTCACTAAAGTAGGTCCAAACTAAGTGTGAAATTGTACTATCACCTAAAAGGGAGTACAATTTATGACGCTACATTTAGCCCCCACTTTAGTGGCCATATGATACTACGTGCATATACAAGCTAAAGTACCGAAAGTAAATCATATTGTCAAAAGGATACTCATAAGGATGTTATGAATCATTCATCAAATAGGAGAATGAAGCCCCCAATGTAGTCATCTGTGAAACCACAACATTAGGAACTGCATCCTGCAAAACCGATTTGTTAGGCGTTCACAGAAACAAACATGCTAATCCCAAAACTTCTAAGGAAAATGAAATTTGAGGGTAGATGTATGCCCCCTGATTCTGCTTGCTCTATGGAGGTGGAATCAGGGTAGCAATCTAATCACATCGAATTGTTAAACTTGGTTATAGAAATGCCTATGATAGGGTCCTGAGGATCATAACATCGACTATCGAGAAGCATATGATATGAACAGGAACAAACCCATGAATCCAACGCAACAGATATAGCA
Source organism: Sequoia sempervirens (assembly GCA_007258455.2). NCBI lineage: Eukaryota > Viridiplantae > Streptophyta > Pinopsida > Cupressales > Cupressaceae > Sequoia > Sequoia sempervirens. The sequence goes on along the minus strand of VDFB02061926.1, from coordinate 24,086 downwards.
AAATTAACTATACTCACTAAAATTGACTATAAGATATAGCAAAATTAACGGAACTCATGTCGAGTTCACCAAAATGTTTTGATGAAAAAGGGATCCTAGGTCTAATACATAGAGCACTAGGATCAATCCTTTTTCAAGAGAACATTAGAATGTAAATCAAGGTGTTTAGATTGACTTTCAAGTTTCAACCATGAAAGTGAGTTTATCAGACCTGGATCTAATTCTTTAGAGCCTTGGAAATTGATTGGAATTGAATTGCTTTTATTAACTTAATTAAACTACTTGCCTTAATCCAAAGATGCAAGATTTCGACAACTGAGAAATTGTAATAGAAATTCCGACACCAGATTTGGACTGAGTAGGACACTGTGCACTTGTGATATAAATTTGAGCCTAATTTCCGAGGACGTTTCCTATGGGGGAACCATTGTCCTAGTGCCTTTTCCAAATTTTGAAAATTTGGGTCCGAAGCTCTCTATCCACTCTTTGATCTCTGACCTGCGAATTTTCGTTTTTGGATTTGGACCTACAATAAATCTGCAAAAAGGAATGGTGGATTGTGACTATATAGGAGTTTGCCTTAGTCAAACCCCTGTTTTGGTATTTCTACCTCCACAATAGCCAATGGAAATGATTGATAACAATGTGTGCCCTAACCTTAAGTGTGTCTAATGTTATGAGCTAAAAATGCATAAAACCCTACTCAAGTGCATCAAAGAAGGATTCCTATATGAAAATGACAAGATCTAACTAAGAGGAAGTCAAAACACTCTTAGCAAATCTAAAACATATTGATACCTTGCTAGGCTGCAAATAAGATGAAGCTTGAAGATGAGAACACTAGGAAACACGTCATTAGGTTTAAGGAAATGGTCAAATGCATCTCCCATACCTGGAATCCATCATGCTCTTCTATTGGCATCAATCCTCAATCATGAAATATGGCTTGATTAAATCTGCAAATAAGCATGAAGACTTGCAAATATGAATGTATATGTCACATCCCTTACATTGAGACTATATGTTTGTTGATGTCTTTCAAATGCAATGTTAGTTGCAAATAACTACTTTCATGTGATTATGACATTGGGAATGAAAAGTTGTTATTTTATTGTAACTGTAATGTTAACGAACTTTTTATTTATTTATTGTCGTTGAATTTGTTGTTCATGAGAAGTGGAATGAGATCATGAGATCAAATTTCAATGCATATTATTAAGCCATGGAGAACGATCTAATCCATAATCCTTGCCAGTGGATGCAGGATTGCTAACGCCGCGAGGAAAAGGGAAATATCATCAGGGAGAGGACGTGGTTAATGATGGATCAATTTATCATCAAACCTAGAGTCGGAGCAAGACAATTACGTCGACATCATTACCTTGGCCATAAGTAATGATATATATAGATTAAGCAAGTCAATTTAAATATATATGTCAATAATCACCTATTAAGGAGGTTGCAGAAGGTCTATAAATATTAAATTAAAATGATTGATATAAATATAATATTAAATGACAATAATATTCTCTTGTGAGTCGAGAAGAATAATTCTTGTTATATATATATATATATATTATTATTTGCAATGGCTAAATCATATTAATTAATAATAAGGATAAAATTCTAATGCCATCAATTAGAATATGAAAATAAAAAAAAAAGGTTTAAAAATAAAAATAAAAATGAATTAGAAAGTGGAGATCTTGGCGGTGCTTTTCTGTCATTTTCCCTTTGAGCCTCTTGTGGAACGGTCGAGAAGGAAGCCAAGAAGGCACCGGGGCGTTTTGAATTCTAGGAACGAAGGTCTCATGAGGATTCAAAAAGAATTATATACTTGGTCCAGTGGCATTTTTGCAGGGGGTTTTTTTTTGGGGAATTGATATGCAACCATTGTTGGCTCGGGCATTTTGGAGGGCTTATCTTGCTTCCTTACCGAATTCACCTCAGACGTAGCAGGGAAACACTCCTTCATTTCTAATAACTTGGAAAAACCCATTTCCATCTGCTTCCATTGATAATTTTTCCTTATCCAATTCCGTATCTCATCTTTTCCCTTCAACGACTTTACCAGGGGCTATCCAAGATTGTTCCTCGGGAGCTTAGCGTGGAAGAGCCTGGGCGATTATTTCAAGCTTTAGATTTTAGTGTTGTTTCCTGGTAACTGAGTAAGCCGTCTTCAAAATTTTCTTTGGTCGGAAAGGCTTCAGGAGCATCGTTGTTTGACCCGAGCATAGAGGAGAAGAATCGGGATCTCTTTCAAAGTCATAGAGCTTCAAATTCAGGCATGTAAAGAGACCTCGCTTTGTTAAAATTAGGCATCGAAGATTCTTAAGTATATTTTGTGACTCTTGTGTGTTAAATGAAATTTCATTTAGTCTTCTCATCTTTTGAAGTAAACTTAAATCGGGTCCTTACTACCTTGCGGGTATATGTTAAATAGAAGACTCTTTATAGAATCAGTTTTGTACCAAAGCTGGCATTCAAAATTCCTCTTTCTATTACCGTACTGTATTTAAACCGATAGTCTGAACCATTGTCATTTATTTGGTAACCTTCAGACCAAGGCCAAGTTGACTTTATTTTTCTTTGAGCTGGAGCGGTATCTTTACCCCTTTATCCTCTCCGAGATCTTTATTTGGCACTTGAATGTTTTAGTTTTGGAAGGATCCTTTATGGTACTAGCTTCTTCTGTCTCTCTCTCTTTCTATAAAGATTCTCGCATAATCATAAATAAGTTATGAATCTGATACCAAGCTATTGTAATGAGATTCTTTGGATAAGAACTATCCTCGAATTAAGAAAAATGGTTATAACTAGTCATTGAGAAATAGACCATGAATGGGTTTAACTTGAGCCTAGGAAAGCTAAAATGTTACTTCCTTGAAACAAGAGAGAATTTGCTTATAAATTCCGAAAGGAAGTTGGGTTTGGGTTTTTAAAACTTCTTCTCATCTCCATAATCTTGAATGAGTTATGCCAATTGGAAATTCTTGCTGCAAGAGGAATCTTGGAAATGCGAAATATTATAAATTAAAGAAATAAAAATATTAAATTCCGAAATAGAATCATGTTCTTCCGTGCAATGTGAGACCATTAACCTGATGAACCTTCTTGAAGGACAAGTCTCTTCCTTCCTCTTAGGTGATAAGAAAAACCAAAGGGTCTAAAGGATGTGAATTAACCTTCTAAGCCTGATATCAACTTTAAATACCTTGGTTCATTGACTCTGTAATATAAAACATTGAATTCCTATTGTCGAAAAAGACTCCTTAATTCTCCTTAGAAGTTTGAGAATAAAAGATAATTTTACTTAGATGAGAAAAGTCATGAGATGAAATTCTCTCCTAAAAGATAACTGCTTAATCTTTAACAAATGTGGAATCAAACCAAGTTCTTGTAATGTTAAACCTTAAGGGTAAGACTTAACCTCGAACTAAGAGAAGATTGATAACCAAACCAGTTATGGTAAGATTAAAATTTGATCAGAGAATTATCATGTCGAGCAAGGATGCGTGCTGACGGCACAGTGATGCCACAAATAATTAATAGAAAAATCCTTGGCCAAGGTAGATGCCCGTTTGGCAATGTCAGCTTCCATGGCCAGATATACCTGATCAGGATGATTCTTCTGATAGGAGGTACCTATAGAGGGAGGATCGATCAGTGGTATAGGTTCGTGGACATCAGGCTCAGAGGCATGATGATAAATTGATCCATGTTGATTACCCTCGTGAAGGGCGGGTTCTTCAGTTGAAGAAACTCGGGAGACCAGTAGGTCTTGGTTGGGCGGTAAAGCCCCTGATGATAATTCTCTTTCCCTCGATAAAGATTTCCAAGTATGATAGTATGGAGATGATGTCAAAAGGAATTCTTCCTCTCTCATAAATCCAGGTACATGCAATGGTAATTGAACTTCTATTTCTTCTATACCATAAATGCTATTCTTTATGTTAATGAACATAGTAAGATTCTCAGATACTTAGGGAGATAGTTACTTGAATTTATTCAGCTGTTACATTGTTTCATAGCTGTAGTAATTATTCGTTATCTTATGGGAGCAAAGAAAAGTAATTATTATTCTTCTGCAATTTCCTATTAGATGTTTATAGTTAATAGTTTCTTTTCAGCTGAAAATGAAATTAAAAGTTAGTTGATGAAGTATATAATGTAACGACATCTGAATTGAAATTCTCTTTTCCGTCTTGCTGCAAATGAAACCCTAGTTGGGCAGTTATTTAGTTATTGATCTGCCATGATCAGTTGGCGAAAAAAAAAAAACTAATGAACGTTTCATGAGAGCTGAAACCGAAACTGAAAATTTAAAAAAGATATTTGCAAGTTAAAGTCAGTTGGATCAATTGGAAACCCTTGTTTCGAAAACAATTTAACTGCAGTCAGCTGAAAGTTAGTTATCAGTTGAAAATTTTTAAATTGTAGTCTGGATAGGTTGTTAGAGTATATGACAGAATATGATGATCTCTTGCTTCTTCTCTTTCTCCAAAAATTCCCCTTCTAGTTTCAAATGGTGAAAAGACTAGGTATTTATAGGTGTTTCTCTAATTTCTCGAAAAATTAGATCCTGGTGGCCAACTTTAGATATTTGAATTTCAAATAATAAAATGCCGACACCGACATATTTGAATTTGGAGCCAAAATAGGGGGACATAGGCGCCTTAGGTGTCAGTGTCCAACCCTATTTACGGAAAATTAAAGTGTCAGGGACAAAGTATTAAATGAGAGCATTTGTTTTATGCTTGCAAATTGTTGGAAAACAATAAAAATGGGCCAGAGAATGCATAATTCTAGAAATCAGGGCCTAGTTAAAGGGGGTTTGAAATACATTAATTCAAGGGTCACTAAAGTAGGTCCAAACTAAGTGTGAAATTGTACTATCACCTAAAAGGGAGTACAATTTACAATGCTACAAGGACACAAGATTTATGTGGAAACCCTTTTGGGAGAAAACCACGGAAAAATATTGCTTATATAAAATTTTCTTACAAACTTTGTAGGCACCAACTTGTTCGAGACACCAATCTCCAACACTTGAGCACCAACTCAGAAAGAGACACTAATCTCTTTCAATATGAGGCACCAACCTCTCCAATATGAGGCACTAACCTCTTGATGGACAAAGTATTTTTCTTCTTGATAATCTTCCTTCAAAAATCTGCCTTTGAATAGTCTTCAATTATTTTCTCTTCACATAAATCCGTTGGTGTATATATGATTTATCAATTTATCTTCCACACACACTCTTCTCCACATTTCACAAACTCCTCTTATATCTTCACCAAGATAGGCAAACTTTTGGAAGGATACAATGTTTAACAAAGGAGGCAACACTTCATAGTTTTACACCCTTTCAAAACAAGTTTTAATACCAAACTTGGGCGCTCCATAAGGGGTTGGCCCCTTTAGAAAAATTGAATTTATTTAATTATAAATCCACCAAAGTGGGTGCCACTCTAAGGGGGGTCGGCTCCATGAATAAAAAATAATTTAATTTAATTTTTGACTTATGAGGAGGGCGCTAAACTGGAGGAGGTCGGCCAGCATAAGGATGAATTTAATTTTTATTTTGTTGGAGCCTTGTGAGGATAAAAACTGCCCTTGGAATGATTCGATTAGTGGCCTTTTGCCATTGCAATTTCTTCTTCTTGGATCAGTGAATTTCATCGTGATATTTCTTGACATCAATGATAATAAACTTGCCATCAATCTCCCATACACCTTTGACATCAATGACAACAATTCTAACATTTGAAGGGATGTTGTCTCTTTTATAGTCTGACAATATGATAATTTGCAACACACAGTCACTGTAGCAGTCTGAAATGTGATGATTTGGTATGTGTATGTCATTTCAACAGTCTGGAAAAAGAATAATTTAAGGTATAGTCACTGCAGCAGTGAGAAAAATAGGATTTGGAAACTGTACTGTCACTGTTACAGTACAAAAAATACTTGGAAAAATGAAGGAAATTGCTGGAAACTGTACAAGCTAATGTGGAATTAACTCCAAAACCCTACTGTTTTGTTTTGCTGAGAAATTTGATGAGGAATGGAGTTTAATTACTGTTGCAAACCCTTTCACTTAACTGAATAGCACCAAGAACTGTATTAAAACCTGCTATTAGTCAATTCTATTCCTAGAAATTGAAAGAACAGCACTGCAAATTGAAGAATCAGCTTAAGACCTTGCTGTGCCTATTTTCTTGAATGAATGATGCCAAATACTGCTGGTTTATCTATCGACAGTAAAATTTATGCTTAGAAAGTGATGGCAAAGTGCTGTAGACTTGTGAGATATGACGAGGAAGAAGCTTTAATATGAAGTAAAGTTTTATGCTTAAGTAGGAAAAATCCAATGCTTTAATTGTTTTGTTCCTATTCTTAGATGCCTAGACTTATTTGGGCACTCAATTTACTTACATTCCATTCTTTGATCATCAATTAAAACATTCTAATGTGATACCTATTGTAGCTTTTCTCCCCTGGTGCTAGAAAGTGGAAGTTTCTTAATGTTGATGCTAGGTGGAAGTTTCTCCTCTTGACACCAAGTAGATATTTTTATCATTTAATGCCAAGTTGAACTTTAGGAACTTGATGCCAAGAAGTGGTTTTTTTTATTGTTTTCCAAGAAGTGAAACATTTAAGTTAATCTTGCCAAGAAGTGGAACTTTTGGATTGAAGACACCAAGAAGTTGGAAGTCTTGTTGATAGGCACCAAGAAGTGGAAGTTTTGAACATGGCAAGCCATTAGGAAAACTCCACAACTTGGATTTTAGTATAGAAATTTCCCCTTTTTTTCACCAACTAAAGAAATTTTCAAATGATTGACTTAAATCTTTAAATTTCCTCCATTTTGCATCAATTAACTTGATGAATTTTCCTTTTGTTATTGCCTTTCTTCCTTCTAAACTCCATTTTCATGTGATGAAGCCTAAATCTAGTTTGACAACCTTTTGACCTTGTCATCCACTGTCATTTTCCAAAAAAGTAAAAAAAAAAAAACTTTCTAAAAATATAAAGTTTTATTTTTGAGCTTCTCTCCTCAATCCAGGGAGGAACAAACAGCAAAAAGCAAAAAGGCCTTCGAAAAACAAAAAGTTCATTTCTGGGTTTCACCAAATCTTCTAACTTGAATTTGATATTTTCCACAGTGACAATTTTATGCTTGCAGATGACCTATTAACTATACAACCTTATCTTACTGTGCCAGTGAAGTTTTGCTTGACATGTAGCCCTCCCCTTAACCTTTATCCTTCCTCTTTCTGCCTATATTGGAACCTCCTTAGATTTCTAAGTTTTTATAATTCTCATGATGGGTAATCTGCATATACTTCTCAGTGGAACAAACATTCCAACACCTAAGGACTCAGCTTTTGACTAGAAAGATAATAGTTGACATTGATAACCTGGCAAGAAAAACTTGGTCTTTGGAAACAAACATAATTGAAAGCAAAGTTTTTTAGAGGTACCAAAAACTGTTACCAACAAGGTGGTTTATACCTGACGGTTGACTATTTATGATTCAAACCATCTCCTTATAATAAAGGTTACAATCAACATTGAATTGTAAATCATTTACATAAAAAACATGTGGTTGCAATAGATTGCAACCTAGGTCCCCACATTATGGGTTTTTGGCATGTTACCAATGTTAAGTCTCTTATGAGACACTTTTCATGCACATCCCATCACCTTTATACAAATCATACCTATATTTGTAATTACCTCCTTAGGTGTGTTGCAAGTTTCAAGAGAGGTAAAAGCATGGGAACTAAAAGCTGGAAATCTTTCTTCAACCTTTCTAAATATTGCCACAGTTTCTAAACATTCTTGTTCATCTCTAACACAAGCTTCAACACCTATACCCTTTATCATAAAATTTGTCTTTCACCCTTGTGTATTTGCTGTGGAAATTCTTCCTACAAAATTGTCATTCCATATTTGCTGTTGCACACTCCCCTCGGGTTCACACGCATGATTGCAAACCTTCATATGAGTATACAGTTTCCCATGAGAATAAATAATTAGAAATTTGCAGAAATTTGAAGGCAAGAGTTGGACAGTGCACATCTTTAAAATTTTAAATAAAAGGAGATAACTCAACAAGAAAAGGTGAAGCAGAAGAAAAAGGAATTTTTCTCTTTTATTTTGCATTATTTTTTGAGTATACAAAACAAATTAGAGAAACAAATGAAAAAATAGGTAAGTGGAAAATAAAAAAATACCGAGTAGGTGGTGAATGACTGTCAATTGCTTCCAGTGCTTTGGTGTCAATGGCTGGAAGTGTAAATGATGTAGGAGTCGAAATATCATAAGCTGGGGTTTGGTGAATTCTCTGAATTCTTATTCCATCTCAATGTGAGACAATATATTGGAATTTTGAATGTTAAAACTTCAAACAAAGATCTTAATATTTGAATTCAAGTGGAGAGGAAATGAACTTTAGGAGGAGCAGAAGGTAGAAAAAAGGTGGTGGTTTAAGGAAAGAATGGATGCACAATGTAGCAAAGGATTCAAGCTCTGAAGGGTTGAAACCAGTTTGATCTTTCTCAACCTATAATATTAGCCTCTGCTGATTTTGTTAACATGGAATTAAATGGAACTAGTGATAACAAAAAAGAGGGAGGTAAGTTAAGTCTAATTGGTAAGTTCATAGGGTATTAGTAAGTTCATAGGGTATTTACCAAATGCAGCAGATCTGGAAAAATGGTTGGCCCATCATTGGGGTGTCAGTTCTGTCAAAAATGTAAGACTATTCAAGGATTTTTTTTTGGGCATTGTTAACTCAATAGAGGAAAATGATGAAATTTTCTGGGAAGGGCCAAGGTTTGTGGACAGAGCAAGGTTGTACGTGTGCCTATGGAGTGAAGGTTTTAATCCTTAAAGTGAAATTGCATTCAAAGTACTGGTTTGAATTAGATTATATGGCTTTTCTGTAGAATTTTGAAGGATGAAATTTTTATGCAAATCTGGGATAGCTTGAGGATTACATACATCAAAAAAGATCCACATGGAAAGGTCTATTATCAGTTAAAGCAAGAATCTGTGAGAGGAACGATCTCGCAAAATCTCTCATCGAGTCCTTGCTACTCAAGTTTGGAACTTGGGAGAGGCATCACAAAGTTGACCATGGAAATCTCTTTTAGATGTAGTGTATGCCATTTGCATGGTCATTTTGGGCTAGTCTACCCAAAAATGAGTAAACCTACTGGTCTGCATAGGTTGAGGAAGATTTAAGAGCTTCCAATTGAACTGATAACAAGAAGAACAAGCAAATTTGGAGGCAAGATCACGAGTTTGTACCTCTTGGAGAAGAGTACAGTAATTTTTGGTATGAAGAGGAAACAAAGGTCCTGGAGACAGATCCAACGCTGTATGGCTTAAATAAGGAGAAATCAAGAGGTCAAGAGATTGAATCTATGAAAAATTCACCTAACATTGAAGGCTAAGGAAGATCTCAACTGCTAGAAATAGTCTTAAACATTGTTCAAGGAAACTTTGGTGTTCAAATTAAGGTTTTGGCCACTTGGGTGGATTAAGATAGTTAAGACCAAAATTAGGAAGAGCATTTATGTGAAGAAAACAAAGATTTATTAAACATGGACTCTAGGTATCTCTCACAATCACAACTGAAAGAGCTCTTGATATAGTCTGGATTAAGAAATTATCATTGTCATAATTGCCTTCCAAGAGTTTATTGAAATTTTCTGTCTTGTGAAGGAGTGCACTCCAAGAAGCTTTGGTGCAGCAATACAAAAATATAGTCTACAAAAGAGCACACATTTGAGCAAAGACTTGTTTGTGAAAGGTGCATGAAGAATAGACTAAAGGTGCATTCTTAAGATTAAAATAGTAAAAAAATTCACTATGATAGGCTTGTGTTAGGATAACGGTGCATGCCAATACAAAGAGGGTGAAGTTTTAAAAATTAAAAAATTTAGTGTAATGGTGTGTTCCTAAACAAAGCTTCTTTATTTAGATGCACTTGAAAGAAGATAAACACACTTGATCAAAAGGGCTACTTTCATTTTTTGAGTGCTTTCTCCCAACTTGTCGAGGATGGTGCACAAGCATGCCAATATAAAAAGCTTGTTTCAATCAAATTTTCTACTCTAAGAAAAATGTGATGACAAACAAGTTTTGTGCTAAGAAATTTTTGGGAAGGCACATGAAGGAGAGCCAAACATATCAGGTTGAGAACTTGAACTTAGTGTATAGGTGTGTGATAAGGATTAGGTGCACACCTCAGAGAAGAATACCATTTTGTCTACCATGAAAAGAAGATTCACCAACATGTAATGAAGGAACCAAACACATTTTTGTAGAGTCAAATCTTGAAAATATTGCCTCCAATCTATTGACATGCACTAAGAGACTAGTGTCCACCAATACAAAGTAGTTTGAGTTTAGTTAAATTTCCCTTCAGCGTATAGGTACAAGGACAATAGTGTGTATTTATATAAAGGTGGTGGATTGTTTAAAATTTCAAGTCTAGTGCATATGCACACGCCTAGACCATGGTGTACACCAATAAAAAGGAGGAAAGTTTGTTGTCATTTTTCCTTGTGTTCAAGCACACCTCTAAGCATAGGTTTATCTGAATAAAAAGCAAATTTTTTGGTCAGCCCATATTTAGCCATGCTTGGATAGGGACTCGTCTATACAAAGGAGAGATGAATGGGTATATTTTTGAGTCTTTCTATTTATAGCTCATGCTATTTTTAGTAGTCCCCATTTTTTGCACAAGGAGCCCATGCTATGTTTAGTGTTTGCTATTTATAGCTCAAATTAACTATTTTTGTATCATTTACCTCATCATGCAAGAAAGAGAGCTTTTAATGGAAATAGTAATATTTTGATTGTTAGTTCAACAAACAATTGGATGATTGTAATTTTAGAATTAGTGGATGAGATAATTTATAATAAAATTTGCATATCATACAAGTAGTCTTAGTTAGGGTAGAAGTGTACTTAGTTTAATTTATTTATTTTCATTAAATTTGTAGCTCATTCAATACAATTTATACACATCAACAAGGGTTTAGATTAAAAACAATGTATTGCCTCTAAAATAGAAGGATGTGCTTCATGATGATAGCATCCACTATTTTAAGACCAACCCTTTGTTTGAAAAGTCATATTCATATTTTAATAATTGGAATTTTGTTAATGAACTATGGTATTTTCTGATCTCTACACACTATATTTGAGGCATGAAATAACATTTTTATTTTATTTTTCTTATTAATATATATCATATTTTAGTTGCGCAATTTTTGTTGAGTTTTTCTTGTTTTAAACCTAGGTAATTGAATTCCATTTACTCTTTTGCCATGCTGTATGAATGCTGTGTAAATTGAATGCTACCACAGACTACTACCTAGTGCACCATGCTCCAAATTGGTTCCTTGATACCATGGATAGTGCCTTGCCCTCCTAGGGGATGATCCCCTCGTACAGTTGCATTGCAGTTTTAGATAATGAAAAAAAGTAGGTAGTAGAGAATAGGAAAGGAAAAAAATAAAAGAGGAAAACAAGGGAAATACCTCTCAAATTAGATTTCAAACATTGATATACAATGATCACTTCATTGTAGCTTAGAAATAGAGTCAAAATGGTCTAAGTATGTTTGTTAGCTGAAAATTTGGGAAATTTCAGATTGGGAGGGGGGAGTTAAAAGGGCCACAACCACAATTTTTAGCAATTGTCGAGTGCCAAGTACGTGCTTGAAATTTGCCTCATCGACTTGTGAGAAAGTTGCTCACCTATTAGAATTACTTGTGAGTACTCACAAATCAGGCAAGTACTCTTGGAGTTTTCATTCTATCGACTAGACTATTCAATACTTGCCAACAATTTGTTTGGCCAAGTGAGCAAAGTTTCTTTCCTTATTCCAATGACGAGCACAAGATCTATTTTAAGAATGGGGTTTGGACTTTATAGGAATGTGTAACCACATAATTAATAATAGAAGATGTTGCTATACCCTAGTTGCCAAAGAGTATTTAACTAAATGGGTTGAAGGAGAGCATTTTCAAGATAAGTTAGCAATTGGTATGCCAAACATAATATATGAGATAATAATAACTAATTATGGATGTCTTGTGAATATCATAAGTAATCAATGAACACATTTTATAAATCAGGCCATAGAAAAATGTCCAAAGAACTTAAGATAACATCATAGATCGGTTACTTGTAGGAGTTTATGGTGAACTCAACACCCCAGGATCACCTGCAAGACAACAATAACTTCCACAAGAGAGAAATGGCAGAAATATCATGCTATGATTATGGATACAAGATTGCCAGATTGAATATGACAATGTACATATGATGCCTTTCTTATAAAGGCAAGTTGTTAAGTTTTCATGATCAGATTAATGCACAGAAAATTAATTCAAATCAGACAAGATAACACAGCAGATACCCTGGGAAAACCCTCCACTTGAGGGAGAAAAACCCAGCAACAATATATCACTTATATATTGAATCTTAATCAAGAATGTCTCCTTTTACAAAAGGCCAATATGTAGGCCAGATATGAAAATCAACAGATGATCTAAGCACAGATTTTATCTCCTGTGATCTGCTAATACAGAACTGTCTTCTTTAACAATATCACTTTTCTTATACAGAGAACTCGCATTGCTCCAAGATGAATTCGCACTTGATAGAATAACTTAATCAAACTTGACTTATTACTTGATGACCTATAATATGCACCAAGGTATGATGCAACACATAATTATAAGGAGACAAATCGCTGATGAGCTCTCAGCCTTCAACAGCCTTCAACAGCCTACAACAATGCTGAACTGATCTTGCATATTACTCGATCTGTCTTGCACTTAATCACAATTTGCTTCTGAGACAAACTCGCACAGCTCTTGATAAGAATCGAAGATGAATGAGAGAAGGAATGCGAAAATGAACTGAAGTGGATAATCAACAAATGAAACTCTACAAGTATATATATACATGTATGAAGAAGAGACGTGTCTCTTCATGTAGCAAGTCGGCCTTCAAAAAATAATATCACAAATTATTGTTAGGGAGTCGGCCACCAAATAATTCCTTTCATAAATAATTCCGCCTAAGAGAATTGAGGTCAGCCTCATTCAATTTGAATCTCTCTATAGAATCGTGCCTTTAGGAGTTTATAAATTAAATAGCCTCATGTGCTATTATTTAATTTATCGAGCTAAAGCATTATATCGACGCTGTCTATTATCATTAATAGTTGTGAGATAGGATTAGACAAGATCATGACATGTGTCTTAATCCTATACAATGAGATGACTACCTCAATAAATATTAAATGACTTAGGAAACAAACATTAAATGTGAAAAGATAAGTGACAACTAATGCTTAACTAGAAATATTCTCTCCTAATTAATGCTAACTAGAAATATTTCCTCCTAAGACCTAAGTGGACTTAACATGTAAGTAGGACCTAGATAGGTAAAACACCTATTTACACCAACACCCCCCTTAAGTACAACTTAGGGAGTACAATTATGCAAATGACACAAAGATGGGTCCTGGCTACAAGACCATGTTAGGTTCCCATGTACATATGCAAATGCAATTTCTCACAAACAGAGAAAAGGAGAAAACCCAGTGGGACAAAAATCCTCCCCAAAAGACAAATAAAAAACAATAATGCTCTCCATGCTAAATAAGAGCACAAAATCCCATTCAAGGAAAAAGATCCCCCCATAAGAGAGATGAAGAGAGGCCATTCAACTCCCCCTCAATGGGATAACTTCTTGCAAAGAAACACTGGAAGCACATTGGTGGAGTAACATTGGAATCATTAATCAAGGTAAGCAAAGGAAAGATAATTCTGATGCTAGAAACTGTATTAGAGTCACTCAAGGACTCACGCTTGGAATCATGATAAAGCAACAATAGATCTGATGCCAAGGAACACTGAAAAACTCTCAATATGGAGCAACCTTGGAATCTGAATGAAGTAACAGGATAAAGAACATCGTTCTATAATTGAAATGGAGTGCAAAGATTAAAACTGGACCCTCCCAACTATCAAAATATCCAAGTAATCTCCAGAACACCCATCAATCAAGAATTGAAATCACAATATGCCTAAGACAAAAATAGGAAAAAGTGCATGAATGGCATAATAGAGCTCCTCAATACCTTTCCAATGCCACAGGAATCACGAAAATCGGAGATCGTGGAAAAAAGTTATGAGCTCGGGAGCCAAAAACAAAGATCTAACTTCAAATAGCAATAAATGCATCCAAACAACAAAAGTTTGGAAAATAACTTGCACCATTACAAAATTGTTGAAGCCAGCTTTCGGGTGATATCTTGTTGGTGAAAAATGACATCTTGGATTGCAAGTTATGATAGTTTGAAAAAAATGCTTGATTTGGGCCTCCAAGGACAAAACTTAAGGACTTGGGGATTAAAAATTTCTACCCACAGTCCTCCATATGACTAGTTGACATCACTGAGTTTAAAAAGATAAAACACCGCCACCCCGCCGCTAGCAGAGTAGTGGGCAGGTGGCGGGTGAGTAGCTAGGGGGCGGCGGGCCTAAGCTGTGCTGCTTGGGGCATAAGCCCCCTCATGGGTTTATATGACACGACCCAAACTCCATAGAACCGTGCACATAACACTATCGATGTTAAAAATAATTTAAACCAAAGTTTATTAATATAAAAACCCTGTGAAAATAATAAATGATTTTCATACTCTGTCGCTGTTAATGACCAGCACCATTGACTACGTTGTGAAAAGATAGTCGACAAATCAAAGATTTTTCATATCGACTTGTAGATGATGTGATAGCTAATTCTACGAATATTCCCGTGATTGTACAAACCGTAGACTGCAAACACTGATGCACTATACGATTGTTGTACAATATGACCGTACGAAAATGTCGACTATGCCAAAAAATTGCCTGATGCTTAGTACAAAATGTCGAAAATTGACGATTTGACAGTCATTCCTTAGGTTCTCAGGCCTTCCGGACGCAATGGCAAGGTCTCTTTTGACCCAAAGTGCTCTGAACTATCAGCTACTCCCTCGGATCTTGCAAGTGAAACCCTCCTTCAAACCCTTGTAGATCAATCAAAACATGATGAAAATTGATGAAATGAAAGGAAAATTTGACTTTGTTTGATGCCTTGGATTCAATGGTGAGGCCCTTGAAACCCCAACTCACACCCAACAAACAATTTCACGCCAAGATAGATCCCTCACATTTGGGAAGAAGTTTGCAACATTGAAGCTTTGATACCATGTAGGAGTTTATGCTGAACTTCTCAACACCCCAAGATCACCTGCAAGACAACAATAACTTTCACAAGAGAGAAATGGCAGAAATATCATGCAAGATTACCAGATTGAATATGACAATGTACATATGTTGCCTTGCTTATAAAGGAAAGTTGTGAGATAGGATTAGACAAGATCATGACATGTGTCTTAATCCTGTACAATGAGACAACTACCTCAATAAATATTAAATGACTTAGGACACAAGCATTAAATGTGAAAAGATAAGTGACAACTAATGCTTAACTAGAAAGATTCTCTCCTAATTAATGCTAACTAGAAAGATTCCCTCTTGGGACCTATGTGGACTTAACATGTAAATATGACCTAGATAGGTAAAACACCTATTTACACCAACATTGCTTGCCATCATTTCTAAAGAATGCAAATTGATATTTAAGATTGGGAAAATTTGTGATTAGAATTCCTATGGGTTTGTAGCAATGTTACAAGACTCAGACTCACCTTGGACTTGGCAAGCTGATTTTTGACTCGGACCCAGACTCAGACTCAAACTTGGCGCCCAAACTCAATGTAGACTTGACAATTTGAAAAACCCATGAAATTTAGAGATTTTTTAAGGATTTAAAACTTGTTTCATGCACCCTTTAATAAATAAACCTTAAAGACAAAATAACCTCATCAAATAGAAGCTACTTTGATCACATACACAAGTATAAATTTATCACATAAGTATAAACACAAATTTTAGCTGAAGGAAATAACACAATTAAATATATAAATGTTGTCATATGTATACAATACTCATGGAATATGAAATCCATGGCATCAAAATTTGCAAACAAATATCAAAACAAAAGCTAGAAGCCTATGGCTCGGAGGAGTCTGCATCACTCAACCCTCTTGCGTGGGTGTCTAAAATAGGTCCTAGATGATGCAACCATGATCTCTGCCTATGTCTTAGTGACACCCACACCAACATCCAAGGTGTCTACTCATGTTCTATTCCCCTTTGCCTCTTTCTCCACCTGGTCAACCAAATCAAGGTCCTCATCACTAAAGATGGGATCCTCAACCTCAATGTTCCAATCTGATTGTGGATTAACCTCCTCTAGTGTGATGGGTGATAAGTCACTTCTCAAAATCTTTTTGTGGTGAAGGTGAAGGTTGTAATGAACATTAACTAGATCATTCAACGTCTGCACTGAGAGTCTATTGCGCTTCTTGGACTGCATGTTCTCAAACATACTCCAATTGAGCTCACAACTTGAAGCATTGCATGGTTGGCTCAATACTCAAACTACAATCCTTTGAAGATTTGGTAGCTTAGCACCAAATCTTTCCCACCATGCATCTGAGATGAGAAAAAGAAAAAAATAATCTTATCATCTAACTTTAAGTTTTAATATTAAATAATACAAAAAACGAAATTTTTTAATTTTTAAACTTAAATTATGCCCTTAATAAATTTTTACCTGGCTGCAATGTCAACCGAGTTGCCTTGCATATATCTCATGCAAAGAGATCTCCTTGTGCAAGTCTAAAAATCTCAATCTCAGTGACTATTTGTGCTCCAACACTAGAATTAGGCATCATCTACCTGCAACAACATAATTTTCTGCATTATCTATAACTACTTGACACCACATTCTCCTCACCCACCTCAACCAAGACTCCCTCCAAAGCTTACAAAGGAATTCAACATTTTTGGTGTTCCTCGATGCATCAATAGTTTTGATGAACACTGTGCCCCCTGAGAAAGACACAAAATCAATGATTCAATAAAGCATAAATTAAAAATCTTAATAACTAAATCAATTCATTTCAGGAAGTACAATCACTTGAGGTTGAAACAAAAAACTTGAGCAATGTTTTATTTCTTCTATCCGTTTAACCATCAGTCATGATGGCGCAACCCTTCTTCCCCCATATCTGTCAATGCTCCTCTATTGTGGCTTTCACATCAGCCACCTTTTGTGACAAAATGGGGCCCTTTATCTCCTCGTCATTAGGAGCTTTGAACCTTGCCCCACAAACAGTAATGGCATCAACCATTTTTTGCCAATAAGGTGACCTAACACAAATAAATAAAATAAAATAAGTATTGTAAAATGGAGAGTTAAAATTTGAATTCGACATACCTCTAAATATAAAAATTCAGGAGACAAAATCTAGCCATATATATTAAAACAAACACAAAAAAAAGAATTACTTAGATGCGTGGAATGAAATGTCATATTTATCTTTGTTTCAACCCATGCTCTCAAGTGATGGTTGGGTACCTAGGGTAATGTGTGGCAAAATATATGAATCCAACCTAGATGCATGAACTCTAGGCCCAATGCTAACATTTTCATTTCCATTGCCACTACTGATAGCACTAGCACTACTAGTACTTGAAGATGGGTGAAATTGAGGAATAGAAGAAGAAGACTCTCTAGTTCCACTGATGGCAGTCATCTCCTCTTTTTTAGTTCTTTTTGCTGCTCAAATGCTTCTAATTGAACTTGCCTTCATGCATAACCTTAGCAGACACTTTTGGGCATGGATTAGCATCTCAGCCTAGTATATGTGCAAGATGGTATTTTAATCTGTTAATTCCTCCCCCAAGCATAGTTGTTTTGCAACAAAAACAAGTTACCTCTCCTTTCTTTTCCCCAGGGGTAACAATGGCATGTTTGCAACAAGGCTCCCTTCTAACTGAGTTCGAGACATTGTGATAAAGACAATTTATAAATCTAAAGAATGCTGCAATAACACATAAATAGAAAAAATTAACATTTATGGTTTATAATTAAATTAATACAAAAAATTAGGGTTTGCAACTAGAAAACTATTTTTACAAAAACACCTAGGGTTTTGTTCAACAAAAAAGTTAAACACACCTAGCGTTTATTATTTGCTCCACTAAAATAAAATAGAAAAACAAAAGAAGAAATGTAAAAGAGATTTTTTTTTTGTTAAGAAAAACCTTCAAAATACGAACTTACCTCTTAAATCTTGCTTGAAATCAATAGTGAGCTCTTTCCAATCCTTTGTAGACTCCTCTAGATGCACCAAAATTAGCTACAAACCTGTCCAAATGTGATTCAGCCACCGATTTTTGCTCAATCTCCTTGCTGGTTTCCCTTCAATGCAATCCAATTTTTGCTCAAAACTCTGTTTTTTCTTTCTTCTTTGTCTTGAAAATGAAATTAAGCTGCTTTTAGGGTGTTAGAGACAAATATAAGACAAAAAAATTAAGTGAATTGCTTTTTTTTTTTGTTTTTTTGTTTTTACTTTTCCTTCCACTCAGCTACAGCTGAGTCTCCCCATTGGGAGCCGCCTAAACGAGTTTGGTGAGAGTCCTGGCAATTTTTGTAACATTGGTTTATAGAATAAGTATAGAGGGATAATAATGTTTACTCATATTTTGTAGAATAAGAGTTGAGGGACAGCAAGGTCTGTTCATATTTCAATGATGTATGACCAAAAACCCATTATGCCCATAGAGTATTTGGTTTTGCATGTGAAGGTTGTAGGGGTAGTCATTTAAGGGATGCTGGAAGTCTTAAAAGGAAGATTGGAATTTATTGAATTTGGATGGAAACTGGTTAACTGCATAGTGGATGACTAAAGTGATACATCACTGAAGCAAAGGTTGGCGTGACCAGCACATGAAAAGAATGAATTGAAAAGTGGAATGTTAGTGTTAAATAGGGAAATCCCATAAGAAAGAATTGAAACTAAAGCTGTGTTTTGAATAACCTTTTAAAGGTTTGGAAATCAGGAATGATTATGCTATAAAAGTATAAAACTTGGCTGATAAACCCCGTAGTAATTATATAGATGTATAATGTGGGTGAAATAGCAGAGGGGGAAGATCAATTGAAGCAAAACTTGATCCTTCTTTGATATATGCTCAATGGCAGATCACAAAGCAGAAGAAAGGTAAATTGATGATAGTGTTGAATTATTTTTTCAGGCTGATAATTGATCCAAAGTCTCTTTTAGAATGCTGTGTTAAGTGTGGATCCTGATCTCTAGATTATATCTGTTATGGATGTTATTTGGTTGTTAATCTGTTTTCGAAATTTTCATATAATTCTTGTATCCTGTCATTTTCATACAAGAGGTAAGTTTTAACCAAAAGGGTATTCCATGCGTATGGTGATGTATCTCCTTTTGATGTCCTATGGCTATACTGATAGATGTAACTTGAGATGGCTACAAAGGATTCCCTTTCGATATGTTTGCTTGCCTAGAATTTCTTGTGTATAAATGTGGGGCTTATATGAACATAAGAATCCCCGCTTTCCTCAAAGTTTTCTCCATTTGAATTTGCAAGGTTCTTTTTGCTATGAAAGGATGTATTGGGGCTATTAGTATATATTGAAAATAATTTGACTGAAAACATTTATGTATGATAGATCAAACTTATTTTAATAATACTTACTATATGGTTTTGTGTTGTAAAATCATATTAGCAGGATTTGATTCTTCTTTTTTCCACATCTGGAAGAGATCCTGGGATAGTTCCTCGGAATACACACCCACCTGAACCAGAAGATTATAATGGGACTCCACCAGCAGAAAGCTTTAGTGAGCAGACACCACGATTTCAAATACCTCGTAATAAGGATGTGATTATAAATGGAGTTGCAGTTAGGGTCAAGTTTTGTTACACATGTATGGTGTATCGATCTCCACGTTGTTCCCATTGTTCTATCTGCGACAACTGTGTCGAACGATTTGATCACCATTGCCCATGGGTTGGTCAGTGCATTGGACAAGTATGTTATGATTTATTTTAGATCTCTGAGATGTATCTGGATTGATATTAATTCTATATTACTTGCCCGTTTTCAAGAAAAAAATGTTCAAATAATGGAGCTATGATTTAATTGTAGCGCAATTTTTGTTTCCATCTGCTACTTGTTCATGTGGTCTGAATGTGAATATATTTGATAGTTCTCTATAGAGCCTAGAGAATTTTTCTGATATGTTGTCTTATAGCAGATTCCCCATATATGGACTTTTCTAATGTTAGTAACAATTATATATTTTTGATTGACATCTATTGCATGCATATAGAGATAAAGCTTCTATTGAAAATCCTCTATTACAAGATTCACATTCAATACTATTACTTTTTTAAATATCTAGGTGGTCTTTGAGGATTTTCATTTAGTAATTAATACAAAGGACATAAATGTATAGCCTTATTTAGTTTTGAGATTTTTATTTTAAGACAGAAATCCCTCAGGTTTCAGTCAAGGTATGACGTTTCCAATAAAGGAATGCCTTATCCTTGCAGAAACATAAAATTTTACAAACTACAATGTAGTTCAGATTGATAATGTTTGATTTTTATTCACCATTCAGGGTGATTATGTTTTTTGAAACATTCAAAAGAGCTTAAAATTTCATAAAATCTATTGAACAGGTTCTGAAAAAAGTCTCCAGTGGCCCTCCAGTTATGAAGGTGCCAAAACATGTCACAAACGACTCAACTCAATCATCAAGCAAGCAAAGACGTGAATTTTTTGGTCATTTTTTATGATAATTACACCTGTGATTTGATGGTTTCTCCATCAGAATGAAGAAAACTAGATCAAAATTGGTTTCGGGTTCTCCTAAATCCCTGCCAAACTTACTTTGTTTTGATTCTTATGATCTGTATGCAACAAAGGGCATCTGATCTTCAATTTGCTGAGTTTCAACACATCCACTTTGATCCCATGAACCTGACTATATCCTCTGTTTGCTCCAGAATTCTCCTCACTCTCCTAACTTGCACACCACTATCTTCAACAATGTGCTTTTTGGGTAACAGCCAAGAATTTGGCTTTTGGTGTCACCTCTTGAATGTCTCCAGGACATTTAATGCTCCCCTTTGATGGTTTCCCTAGTTTTCTCCATGATATCATGCTAAAACAGTTACAAATGCATTAAAACATTTCACAAAGACATAAGAACAGGTTTTATGATGTGCAGCCTCAGTTTTGTTCATTATTCTATTTTTTAGGTCCAGTAAATCTCAGCAACCTTCCCACTTCTATGCCACATATCTCCAAGTATCTATGCTCAACAAAGTGGAAAAACGTGTCTTTCAGCACTAAAACGCTTTCCACTCTCCCAAAATGAATTGCTTTTCAAAATTTGAAGGTGGATGCTTTAATCAGACAAAAGACCACAAATAATATGTTTTTAGTTTTCCTGGAAATTCTCTAGGCCTCCCAGACCATTATTTTGTTCATAATGTCTCTTTAATGAAAAATGCACAAACAGGTAGTTTCATTATTGGTGTTGCAAGTTTAAGGTTGATCTTCTATATAATAATAAATACATGAAAAGCCCACAGCAAATAGAGTAATGGTTTCACTAGAGATAGCTTGGTTTGTTCCGATCATGTTTTAGTCTTCATAGGCCAGCAATGTCTGTTCATTTTCCCAACAAATGAAGGTGAGACTTTAAATTGTCAAACCTAACATGAAGAGCCTAAGGAGAGAGATTTACTACCATTGTTTTTGGGGATGCAAGATTGTCAGTGTTGCCAAGGAGGCCTTTGCATCAGATACCCTAGGTAAGATAAGAAAACATAAGCTCCTGCTCATGAAGCTTGAGTGATATTATTTCTCCAATGATTGTCCATAACGACTAATCTTGGATGGGTTTATCCAAATTGAATCTTCAGCATTCCTGTCCTCTTCCTTCCCCGATATTTGTTGCCTTCAATCTATGATTGGCAACTATGAACCAACATCATCATCATCTTGTTGTTCTTACATTGAAGCGGGTGAGATGTCAATTCCATTTGATGATTTATCTCATAAGCATTTTGAAATATGCTAACCAATTTTTTCCGATGAATTAACACAACATAACCAGCAATAGTTAACTGGATTAGCATTAGCATCAAACTGAAAACTGAACTTGGAATGAAAACTACTCAACGTCAAGAATGTGCACTCAAGATCCCACTGAGGGCGAGGTGCTAACATATGACGGAGTGTTGAAATTTGAAATTAAGAACTGATAGGCAGATAACCAGCCATGAAAAACATTTCCACACTACCACCAAACAGTGGATGGAAAAAGATTACAATAAAAACAATTGGTCCGCTGCGGCGGGCATCCACAGAGCTATGGGGATTCACCACTATGAGAGTGGGTATAAGAGAGTTATAAAACAAATTGTCCACACTGGCGGTAAACCATCCAGGGGTAATTTAATGATAAAACAGAAAGTAATTGCAGAACTGAAAGATTGGTTGGATTAGTAATGCTTAATCTCAACCTTACAAAATAACTCCGCAGATTACAAATTACAATGATAATAAATGAACCTTAGTCATGTAGTATGATCTTTTACAATGATATAACTCTCAAATACTGAAGTATATGATCAAAAACTGGAAATTGCAACAATCTGATATAAAAATCAGAATTCTGGAAATTCAACCAGCAAACTGTGAAATCATAAAGTGCTCATAAGTTGATCAATTTACCTCCGAATGATGTGATATCAGTTGCAGATGTTTTCTAGAAGTGTGGCGCCCAAGATGCAAACCAGAAACCATCACCAAAGACTCCAGTTTATTTAGCACGGATCCCAATGCTCATTCAAGTGGGGTACGGCCTCCTTGGAAAATCGACTTTGCAAGATAAAATCAGAAGTTTGGAATTAAGTTCCAATTTTTTGTGGAAGGTGGTGCCTTGAGTCAACAAATGGATTGCCAAAGTACCCAGAACAAATAAAAAATCACTCCAAAAGATATATTCAAAAATCAGCTTCAGCTGTAGAAAAACCAGGAAACTCAAAACTGTGAAAATACTCCAAATTCTTCAAACTTTGATGCTCAATCTGCTAGTCTAATGTGAGAAGCAGAAATGTTCCAACTAGGTGTTGTATTTCAAACACGAAATTGGGAAGGGGCTAGGAGGTAGCATCCTCGAAGCAACAGCAAAATGTCCATAGTCATTTTGACAGCATAACAGTAAGGTAAACAATGGATACCAAATGCTGGAGCAATGCCTTCATTTTATAAAAACTGAGAAACTCATTATCTTCCCAGACAGTACGCCAAGAGACACCTTTTAGAATTCTTCTTTTTTCAAATTTCATAAAATATAACTCCTCACAAAAGGTGGCGTCCACTTTTCTCCAAGCATAAAGTTCAAAATAAAATATTAATATCTCTTATGACATGGGCGTACCCTTCATGACCCCTTTTTAAAACAACTATAAAGTTATATCCTTAGGCCAAGGGGTGGTCAACTGAAAATTATAACACTTATGCCTTTAATCAATAAATTTCACCAAATAAAGCTTGAGAAGACAATATTGAAGCATCAAACAACATGCTCTAATGAAGAGATGACTGAAGACAACCAACTGCATACTGTCATAAAAGTGTTTACTAAAAATAGTAAATAACATGCAATGCCACAAAACTCCAAGCCAAGAAACCCTAATTTCTCCTCATTCCAGCCTACGGGTTCCGGAATAGACTGATGAGCTGCTGGGCTAATCACTGATGAGAAGGGGACATTACACATTTCTGAAAATCATTTCAAATCTTGCAAGGTCAAATATTCTTTTATTTGGGATTGTTATAGTTTCCTTTCAGAAACCTTTCCTTAAATGAGATAATACCATGTCTCCTACTTGCAGTTCCCTTTCATGTCTATTTTGAACAGCATGTTCTTTGCACTTGGCTTTACTCTGCTTCAACTGTTCATTACCCAATTATGTACTTTCTTCATGTATTTTGCAAAATCTTCCACTTCTGTACTCTTCATTCTCAAAGCT